>JBAMJV010004064.1:0-112500 GCA_037951105.1 Echinarachnius parma
GTGTACAAACGCCATAAGATTTCACTTTTTAAAGTATGAAAACTAGTTTAAATGAAAAAATACAAGACGGGGCGATCATACAAATTTGACAAGCTATCTCATTATGCCATTCGCCTAATTTATACTTCATCACACAGAGTTCCCACAGAAGTCATGATTTTGGGCGATTTTTTGTCAGTCTCTCCATAGACTCGCGTGTTAAAGACACGAGTAGACCTACTTTCGTCCTCAAAATTTACAATCTTGTCGACCTTTAAAAAAATAATACAAGGCGGACGACGAAAGGTTATCACTTCAACTTTCATATCTAGGTGTTCATTTTCTAAAAACTATAAATCTCTTGGTTCCCACAAGCTATTTCAAAAACGAAATTTTCAATTTTCCTTAGCAACACGAGAAAATTGTGGGCGTGGCTAGCTTTTTGTAAACAATGAATGCACACGTAATATGCATGCATATCATACACGAGAAATGTGTAATATTTTGAACGACGCGACGGTGACGCCCATCAATCATCGATTCTTAGACTATTGTTTATGAGTTATAAGAAGAAATACATCTCCACATTCTTCAACAAGCTGTGAAATCAGGTAAGATATTTTGTTAACCGTAAATTCGTAAGATTAAAACAGATAATTAATCATTGATTAATGGCTATCAACGTCTGTCTGTGTAGGTAGTGTGTGACTGTGAGTGTGACAGTGTGACTGAGTGTGAGTCGAGTGTGATCGACTGTGAGTGTGAGTCGAGTGTGACTATCTAGTGTCTAGTCTACCGTTCGTTACGCGGTTTACTGGTAGCTAGCTAGCACTAGCTAGGGCTAGGCCCTCTTACAGTGAGAGTAGTGTGAAGACCAAGTCCAACTCCAACTCCAAGTCCAAGAGTCATGACAAATAATTGGTCACATGTTGTTGTTTTTGTTTGGGGCGGCCTTGCGCTTCCTAATAAGAGTAAGAGTAAGACCTTACTTATTGTAACTCTGTAAACAGGGTCAGGGCAGTGCAGCGGCTAGTCGAGCCTAGCCCTAGGCCTAGCCCTAGGCTAGGGCAAGGGCTAGGCTAGCCGGCCGTTTCAAACTCGCGCACTGAGAGTGAGAGTGCGACGAAGTTTCAGTTTCAATCAACACTACAAAATACAGTATAGACAAGCCACAATGGGCTGGGCCTGGGTTCCCGTAAAGTGATCACTATACATGTACTAGCTAGTACTTTAAAATCTTAAGAATTAGTCCGAGTGACTTAACTCAAGTTTGACAGTTATTATTGGTAGGGCTATTGCAAAATGGTATTATTAATACATTAAATACTACTGTAATTAAAACTATTTTGATAGGCCGAGAGTTATTGAGAGTTAAGACCTAGTCATGACAGCAAATCACAAGTGCTGTTATTATACCCTCCGACACTCAAAACACCACAAAGACTCATTGACTTTATCCACTTATCATACAAACAAATCGTCGACAATTAAAAATCAGGAATTTGAGTTACACAAGCTCTGCATGTTATTATTTGTTTTTGTTTTAATTCACAGCCGTTTAATAGACGGAAGGAGCAATCATGGACGTCATCATCTCAATTGAAGCATCAAAAGGCTGTTTCCATCCCTTTGTTTCTGTACATGCATCGGGTTAGTATATTTGTAAAATTGTAAGGCAATACGTACAGTTGATAACCTTGTTTATAATATAGCGAAATTTTTAACGGATTGCATGTTGTGTCATTTATAAAACGGCTGCGCATGTAATAGGGGATAATCGTTCACAGTTCAGATCTCTAATCTACATTAATTTCATTAAAGGGATCTAGTAACTTTGTTGACATGTGCAAAAAAAGATGAATGGTTGATGCAACGTATATTGTTGTTATCTGATATGTCCACAGGGTATTGTGTGGAAATTTCAAGTCAAATGGACGTTGCATGGCCGAGTAATGAGCAAAAATGCAAAATGCAAAGTGCTATTTACTAACTCACTGCACTCACTTTGTACACGGTTTCAAAACTCCAACGGACAGACGGAGTTTTTATTATCTGAACACTTCAATCGTAGCCTACATATCTTTGTAACGAAAGGGGAAAAAAAAAACGAAACCTGTCCCATGATTTTTGTCAATACGAATACAACAAGGTATGAGGGAACCGCTAGAATTAAAATTGGATTTTTAGGATTTGGACAAAGTCCCTTTAAACAAAATTATTGATAAAGTAAACACATGTGATTAAAGTGGCATATCTGCACCCTAATAATCTGGAAAACAATGAAAACACAAAAGAAACATATGTGAAAATAATTCTTGTTTACATTTTGAGCAAGAGCAAAATCATACTTAGATGAGTGGTGATGTTATTATGTGTTAATTTTAACGTACAATTTCCGATAAAAATGTTTTGTTCTATTTTTTGGTTCTCTATTTTCCGACATATATAGAATTGCACGGGGCTCAGACCAAATCAACTCAAAATCAAGAGATCAGCAAGTTCTAGCTCCAGCGAGAAGGTGATGGTATGTTACCGTGGCTTTGATAATTAGGTACTACTCACATGGACTCATGCTCGCTGACTTGGTTATAGTATACAGTGTGGCACCTCACAAATGAAAAGGACCACTTCCCAAAATATAGTAACGACATTATTTAGTCTATCAGATACACGAAAAAGACTGTTCGTGCCTGGTATCGTTTTCATAGGAAAACACCCTATCCGATCGACGTAATCATTTCAAAACTTTATTTTGGGCCCCTCCCGTTTGTTAGGGGCCACCCTGTAAAGTGGTATTTTGTCCGCTCTCGGTGACAAGGGTGGGTAATTGCGTGGACGAAATGTAATAGTTTTCTTGTATTTACGTAATTCCATTCAAACAGATGCTATTTTAATTGTCAATAAAATAATAACATTACTTCTTAACCCTCCAAAAAATGAAGAAAAAACAAATCTTTTCAATATACCAAACTTCAAATTCACAACTTGTTAGTCCTCATTTTGCATTAACATGTTTGTGGAATTATGTTGACATTAAGATCGAACACGAAAAAGTGTTGGTGATATTATTTATTCTGACTAAATCTATTTAGTTTAATCCATCATTGAACGTTATGCTTGTACTAATGAAGTTCACAATCCAATCATAATGAAAGTGATTCAATCAGAGTTTGTATTGTAATAATATGATGATTGTTTTTGTTTCACTTGGTAAACGGATAATCATCCATACGGTACATTCAAATGAAATAAGCATTATTACGAGACTGAAGAAGGTTTTGTATAATTATGTGCATACCATTTATATCAATGCTGTGTACTCGTGTGAGGTTTTATTGTTGAAGGATGTGAAACAAATAATGAAAGCCATAAAGGAGGAAGAGCTCAAATCAAGTCTTCCATGAGTTAATGTTCACACCTTACTAATGTTTGCAAAACTCAGAAATATGATTCCCTTTTACTTCATTTCATTCATTATTTATTTCGTTAGTTGAAAATGCAGGAAACAAGAAGTTACTTTCTCAAAAGATATTTTTGTGCGAAACACAATGAACAACTTAGTACTGTATGTAAGGCGTGAATACAATGGACAACGCCTCTTCCTACAAAACCTGGAGGGAAGGAATCTGCCATGATGTATAAAGATCCCCATTCTCCATGACCACTGAAGCACATAAAGTCCCGTTGTAATTAATTTTGGGACATAATTGGTACATGATGCCTATAAAAGGCATACATTAACTTTGTCAAAATTATCTCAAATTACTTGGAGCTTCCACAATTCTCTTTGACCTTGTTTTCTAGTTATGGCCAAATGGAAATGATATGAGTATATTGATTTTTCAAATGTCGCCCTTAAGTTATAATGGAAATATTTATGATTGGATTGAAAGCGTTTCTGAAACGAAGCCAAAATAATTTACCATCGAATATGGTGATCACTCAATTTTAAAGTTTTCACTAGGTAAACAGTGTTCTTTCATTTGAATCTATCACACATCAATAAACCTCTAGCAATTATATTGGCATTTGATTGAAGTCTCAAACTTGTATGATTACTTTCGGCAAGCCTTATGAGATTAGGGGGCGGGGGGGGGGGGCTTTAATCGGAGCTCAGGGTAATTATATGTTTAGTGATAGTTTGGTTGGCAGTTTTAATGGGAGGGGAGGAGATCATGGATCGTTACTACCCACTTGTAAAGTGGTATGAATACTCATACATTGTTATAACACCAGCATGACCAGGTGAGGTGCGAATACCTCGAATTCGAAAAACTAATCACACAACAATAAATTACAAATTTTAGTAGTATTTCTTCTTTGCTGAAGAATGTTTTCATCGAAGATTGACTTATCCCCGAAAGATTAGATTGTGATAAATTATTCAAAGATGATGCTAATAATGGATGGTAACTGAATTAAAAATTATATTACAGTGAATTTTTATAATGAATTAAAAACAAATTCGAACCTCCAGGAAATGTATTTCAAGTTGTAATATTCATTGTGTGAAATAGTGAAAGTACGTGTGAATAAGTTATAACGTGTTAAGTTATTGATGAAGATGGTCATGTGATGATTGTGATCGTATGAAGTTGATCCCCGAAAGATTAGATTGTGATTCAAAGATGATGCTAATAATGGATGGTAACTGAATTAAAAATTATATTACAGTGAATTTTTATAATGAATTAAAAACAAATTCGAACCTCCAGGAAATGTATTTCCTGCCCACGCCCCCCCCCCCCCCGGGTGGGGGGGGGGGGGGGGGCGGGGGAGGGTCACTCCCAACATGACTGGCTACGCACCTGCGTCCAAAATAAAAATTAAAAAACCGTCGAAAGGGTATAATTTTGTCTTCTTCAAAAGGAGTGATTTTCAGCAATCATTACGAAAACGCACAAAAAGTGTACCTGTTCAGGTGCACACGTTTCAGGTGCATACGGCGTCGTCGACGTTTTCTTAAAAAGAAAGGTTGGTTAATAGCACTCAGAAGAAACACAAACAAAAAGGGTAATTTTCAGGTGCACAGGTGTTCGAAATTAGGGGCAATGGACACAGGTGGGTCCCTTTTTTATGAGAGTGACCCCCCCCCCCCCCAACACACACACACGGGGGTGATGGTGGGCGATGATGGTGATGATGGTATAACAGTTATGATGATGATGAAGATGATGGTAGAACAGTTATAGTGATGATGATGATGATGATGATGATGATGATGAAGAAGAATAATCGCATATTATGACGATGATTGTAGCATGAAATTTGAAGTAAGTGCTATTAATTGCATGTACAAATATAATGTAGGCAAATGGGATAATCATACGTCCGCAAAATCCCGATATCGGGAAAGTTATCATACCGTGTTATATGTGACATTATTTGAGAAATATGATGTTATCTTCATACACAAGAGGGTGGTAAGAGAATATGGCATATTCAAATAACAAGGCAATACATCAGCGCAGTTATTCCTTTTAATTTACCAAACAGAAAACAAACATTAAAAACAAGTAAATGCCAAATCGTGTTTTTGTTTTACACCCTATAGCGAAAGTCGGGAAACGGTAAAAAAATGTAAATGTTCAGACCTGAAATACTAAAACCGACGAAAAAACATCTTCAATCTGTTGACAATTCTTCAACAAAAATAACATACTGTACATTATTTTCCTTTTCTTTGCAGTCGGGCACCCTAAAGTAATGTTTAATATATTTATATATAAACGAATGTTTATGCATTATAAAGATATGACCGAATAAAAAAAAAACAGACTGCATGTGTTCGGTTTTCGAGCTCGTTTTTCTCAATGTTATGATATTTTAGATATTTGTATAAATAATAATAGTACTTCAGATCTCAACGTAACCTTTTTTACTTTTCCCGACGATGTTTTAAACGTTTAGTAAATGTTTTGACTCGGCACAGTGCCTCAATATGATAAAACGTCTACATAATTTGTCATTAAAAAAAAAAAACATGACGGGGGAAGTGTGGTGGTTGTAGTGCAGAGGGGTGCGGGTGTGGGTTGAACATACATATGGAGACGTGTAATCGTTACTTTGTTTCGAACTTATACATGAATATAGATGAGGGTGTTGCGTACTCAATGTCACGTTCAATCATTTCAAAATAAAACGTCAAGGTTTAACCGATATATTTCAATTGATGTTCGCATAAGATATAAACATCAATAAAGAAGATACATTGTATATCAGACGGCAGACCCCAGAAACAGACGTGTTTCACTTGATCAAAGTATACTCAGTTGATAAATTATATTCAGTAAGTGAATTAATGATTTCTTTGTTACGTCATAGCATAGTAACGGATGCGCGCACTAGTCTTCATTTCCATGGAGTGAGTGCGCGTTATGCAATGACGTGAAAGAAAGCGCGGGAAACTAAAGCGATACCAGTACTACCCCACCTACGCTTGCAATCGGTTGATATCGTCTCTAATTTCTGGGTATGTTTGGTTCCATACTTATATACTTTATATTACGTGAAATTTCTGTCTTAGGTGTGCACCAAATCGCACAATTTCAGGCCCCAAAATACGAAAGCTCCCTACTGTGGGAGGGGGACACACCCTCCCCCAATCGGTCGCTTCGCTTCCTCGCAATGTCTCCCCTCCACTTTTGCTTAGTTCCATTGGAGCTCAATGCCCTAGACTATATCGATGGCTCTATAGTATACAGGATCACGTGGATCCATCTCACGGGCTTAATCTTTCCTCGCTATTACCGTTTTAAAATACGTAACGAGTAGATTCACTATTATATACCATGTTAACACCCATGATTAAGACAATGATGAAGACAATAATGACCATACTTCTACAGTGATATTTTAAACACCAATTTCAAAAATTTCAAAAAAATTGGGAGGGGGTGAACCCCCTCCCACACCCTCCCCCAAATAAATGTAGACAAGCATACGGCGTGAGAGTATTTGAGTCTGGTGTGTGTGTACACGTAGGTTTGATTGTGTGTGTATACTTTATCATGAGGGAAATGATTTCTTTAATTCAGTATTATCAAATTTCCTTCCAAGGTATGCACCAAATTGCATTATTTAAAGTAAAAATTTGCAAAAGCTCCCTACCGTGGAAGGGGGGACACCCCCTCCCACATCCTCCCCCCCCCCTCGGGCGCTACGCGCCCTCGGGCTTGGTCGCTCCGCTCCCTCGCAGCTGTGCCCCCCAATCACTTAACCCTCGCTACGCCACTGTGTGCAGGGATTGATATACGGTATAATTGTAGTTCTTTTTGCGCTGAGTATATGTCAGCAAACTGGGGGCTGGGGGCACTTCACCAAATTTGGGGTAGGTATGTGCCTCCCCAGGGTTCAAATGTAGAGGCTTCGGAGCGGATCGCCGCGTTTACAAGGAGGGTCTCCGGAATGGATCCCCCCTGGCCAAGTTTGCAAGGGGGGTCTCCGGCGGCTGTTAACATTCACTATACCGGCGGATCCAGCGGAACGGCGGAACGGCGGAACGGCGGAACGGGCGGAACGGCCGATATTTTGGATTGGTGGGAGGGGGGGGGGGGGGTTGGGAGGGTTTCCGGAACGGCGGAACGGCCGTTTTATGATTTTGGGGTTTCTGGAACGGCGGAACGACCGATATAGGATTTTGGGGGTCTCCGGAACGAATTGAGCTGAAAAGGGGGAGTCTTTAGGGGGTACGTACATTTACTACCAGGTATAGGTATCCCCCCTCCCCCCGAGAACAACAAGAAAAAGCAGGATGGATTGATAAATGGTATTTTATTGATTTCATGTTTCGCACTTTCACAACTAAATTGCACATGAATAACAAGAGAAAAAAATATATACTTTGTAGAAAAAGAAACAGTACATTTAGTTAAGAATTATTAAAACATTTCATATTAATGCTGCGTTTGTGAAAGGTGAAATTATTATTGATTGTGGCATTATTGACATTGTTACTATTAATAGAGCCACAATGGTACTGGGTGGGATATGCCATTGTGATTGAGAAGAATGGAAGGGTCGTGTATATGATTGCGCCCTCTCATTTGACAGTTTTGTAATGTTGTTGTTTTATCATGCACAAGGTTTTTGTAGTATAATATACTTTATTTTGAAAATGTGTACGTATTAATGAATTCTTACTAATTTCCAAGAATTGCTGCTAGTTTATGTAGTTTTTGTATAAATCTTTAACTTGCTTAGTAAGTGTTATAAATATTAATTTATATTCTAAATTTTATAAATTTTACTTTTAAATATTAAATTTGCATTAGAAAATCTAATTAATGCACGATGCCTTAATATTATATTATGGGCTTTTGTTATTACTCATTTCATGTATCAATATATAAAACAACATTATTACTCACTGTCGTTGGTTAGTAATTACGGCTAATTCGTTATTCTATTAATTTGTGATTGGGCTATATTATGTAATTTTCGTAAATTTTTAACTAGCCCAGTAAATGTTACAGCAGTCATAATGGTTTTAATGTTATCTTAAAATATAAAATTTGCATTAGGAAATATAAATTGATACATGATGCCTATTGATTTTTGTAATCACGTAATTATTGATTAATCGATATACAAAATAATAATATAATTTACTGTCTTTCGTTAGTATTCATGCCTAATTTGTGATACTATTCAGTATATTATGATTTATTTCTCTAATTATTGTATATAATATATTAAGGTTTCTTTATACCTCGTGAGTTCATTAATGTTATTTCCATGTTTGTAAATATTGTTGCAAATGACACTGCAATTCAGCTTGTAGCTGTGAATGTGACATTTTGTTGAATAAAAATACCATTATTATTATTATTATTATATTAAACATATTTAATCAAAACATAAATATTTTAAAACTCTATTAGACTATTTTTCCTGAATAATTGTCTTTCTTTGCTATGAAAGAAAAAAAACCATATTAAATCAAAACATGAATATTTAATCTATCAGACTATTTTTCTGAATAATTTTCTTTATTATTTTGCAATGAAAGAAAAAACATGCGATGAGAAGAAAAGATGCATGACGACGACGATATAAGAGGTATGAGAGTTAATAATAATAATAATAATACATTAGATTTATATAGCGCTTAATAATACACAATGTATTCTCTAAGCGCTTCACATAATTATACAGTACAAGCATAAGATCTAATTAATATAAACATAATAAAGGAAACATACTGTATATACAAAAATAAATCATACAAAAAGAAACGTCTTCAGAGATTGTTTGAATAAATTGATTGAGGGTATTGAGTTGTTATGAATAATCACGTTGGATGGTGACGATAACGAAGGTTATATTTATGATAAGGAATGGAGATGAGGATGATGGTGATCATGATGATGATGATGACTATAGCAAAATCCTGCACTTGTCGGTAATTCATGTTTCGAAGAAATGGGCATTTTAAGTTCACATAATGTGTGTAAAAGACTTATGATTGTAAAATTAAAACAATCATAATTTATATTGACCAATTTGTTAGAACAAAGCATCAAATGAAAGCTTGAGGTGAGGCCTTTCTAATGGTATACCTCTGTTAGATAACGATTCCCTTTTAAGATGTGATAATTAAATGAGGTAACATTTTATGTAGGGCGGAGATAATGCCTTGGATGAGAATGAAAGAAAATATAATGGACGATATTTATAGGACGTTCTATTTGTTTGATACGAACAAAAAATCAACTTTTCACCACTCAATCTGTTAGAAGAAATCATACTGCCAAATTAAAGGGGACCACCAGGCAAAGGACAACACATTATTATATGTTTTGGTACCGTTTTGTGATATCAAATAGATACCCAACATTTTGCAAAGGACTGTGTTATTCATAAACAAAGCAATTAATTTCCCCCACTTACGGAACCACTACTATTTCCTGGTTCCATACGGGCCAAATATTTGCGAGTGCTCCAATGCTATTCACGCGTACGTTCAGAGAGAATACAATCCCGGGCGATTCGTTCGCTCTGCACACACTTAGTCTCGTACATACAGATCCATTAACGCATGCTTTAGAATGGTGATGCGTTTCCAATTAAAAAAAAAAATTCTGGACACATATTTGTGTGAACTTGTTGATGGAATGGAATACTAAATATGATACCTTTCATTTATAAGGATACTATTTTGGGGGGTGGTACCCTTTAAATTCACATAACGTGTGTAAAAGACTTATGATTGTAAAATTGAAACAATTATATCTTCGCCAAATTTGACCAATTTGTTAGAACAAAGCATCGAAAGAAAGCTTTTGATGAGGCCTTGCTAGTGGTATGAAAATCTACATATTGAATGTTATCGACAAGTACAGGGTTTTGCTATGGCCAGTTAAGGATGGTGATGATGATGCTGATGGTGATGATGATACACTCCCCTGCACTTTCAAACGAAGGATAGGGAGGGACATGTCTACCCCGCCCCACGCCTGTCGACGCCCATGACAACGGTGGTGATGATGATGACGATGATGATGATGATGATGATGATGATGATGATGATGATGATGATGATGATGATGATGGTGATGATGGTGATGATGATGATGATAATAACAAGCACACATAAGGAGCAACGGCATACACTGAAGCAACCGCTAGCAACTTCACCAGTGTATATACAATTTAGATAAACACATTACTCAATCCGCATGCAGTTGCTGACAAAGACGTTCACCGGAGGACATCATGTACGTTGTTCACTTTTGTCATATATATATGGTGAACATTATAATTATGAAAAAGTCAAGATTCATAATTAAAAGTAAATCATCATCATATAATTAGGGGTCGACAAAAGCACAAGTTATCAAAGCCAATTAAACTGTGTTCCATGTCTATCCCCCTATAGCGCCACCAACGAGAGTTTTGCATAATAGCATCGATCTGATGGCAACATAGGTGGCAATACAACCCATAGAGCTGTAAATAGAAAACTATACAGCTCTATGTGGCAACCAGATCAATGCTGATTCGCAGAATACTCGTTGGCGGCGCTATATAGCTATGGATAGACGGAACACAGTTTAGAACCTAAACTACATTTGAGGCTGTACATAGTGATCCCAGAAACATGGATACCAGAACCTCAGATACTAAGATGCACAACTATATAGACATGTAATGTAATACGTGTATAATATGTTTCAAGTGCTATGGTACAAAGCCTTGTAAAACATTTTTTTGTTTTGCCTGGAGTTGAATTGTTACAGAATACTGTAATGATGTCAGTGTTTGAATAATTGTGAACATTTTAAATATATTTGGAGTTGGATAGTTGCAGGATATGTCACAGTGTGTGAATTGCTTTTTAAATTTGTTTAATGACCGGGACAGAAATTTAGAAAGTATTTCATTGTTCTGATCTTTTTATTACAAAAAATGGATCTCATCAATTATTTAATTTTTGTGTCGCCTACATTTCAAGCTCTTTGAGCTTTTTCCTGCTTCCCTTATTTCCCTAATGTAATTTATAACCGGACTAAGGGAAGGTAATATGCATATTCATCTGTATTGTTGTACTATGACTGTATTAAACCTATGTTATTTTGTATGTATTTTTATGATTTGTTTTGAAAATAAAATTTTGATCAATCAATTATTAGCACGAATTTGAAGATTTGAGATGGAAAATGTTGTACTAAACATCAATTCCTCACTTAAGTATGCATGTCCATATACACATACTTAGTACAATGGTACTGTCTTTGTGAGATCAATATTTTGTTTATATTGGCCAATAAAAGAAAATTATAGTATTTTGTAATGAAATTACCAAATTACATTAATGTATAAACATTCAGGCAGTTGTAATTGCGGCACACTTGTTTTGTTTTTAAGCAAACTCATTCATATTTGCTCACTACTCAAGTCATATTGTGGTTCAATCTTCCCTGTTATAAAACGGCTCCGGTAAATTCAGTAACGTGATTGGCTAATACCGATCACGTGGGCATTGATTACTTTTCACCAACTGCACCACCGTGCCGATACCGCGCAACCACCGTGCCGATACCGCGCAACCATCGTGCCGAAGGTGTGCAACCCCGTGACGTCACAATGCTTGTTGACATAGTTCTATACGAAGACAAACTTGCGAAAGTGAAGGAAAAAAAGATGTAAAATGCTTCGTTTTGTAAATTATCAGTTCTGTAGTAAATAAATCGTAGCAGTCTCGTAATGTATATGGTATGTGGTTTGATATTGGTAAGTTTTGGAATGGAAATGCATACAATTCTTTGATAATTCTCACTTTTATGGGAAAATCTTCGGCAATTACCCATCAACTGCATGTGATCTGCAGAGTCAAATTCAGTGAAGCGAGTGCAGTAAATATTGATGAATTTTGTAAATTCCTAATAAATTCAAACTCTAGAGAGTACGTAGTCTGGGACTAATTTTGGCAAGTCTGTTTTCAATAATCCAGCAAAATAAAACAATCCGTGGTTGAGCTCGTTTTATAAAACAAATAATACTACGGTCTTATTATCGTGCGTCATGTAAATTCGTTGCACTCTCGGGCTATGTTAGCTGTGCTTTGCACACTCGGCTTACGCCTCGTGCGCAACGCACAGCTAACATAGCCCTCGCGTGCAATGCATCTACACAACGCACTCTAGACCGTGTATTATTTGTATATTAATGAGCATAGTGTATACAACGCATCCTTATTAACATCATGGTTAAACTTATTTTCCATTTGAACAATCGTGAAACATTTTAAAATGTAGATATTAAACCGATAAATGAATATTGCTCTTTTATATGAACTCTTCTACCATAGATAAGTATACATTGTCATACGATATCTCTATAGCTTTTCAGGAAATGTCTTGCTATAAAGACAAAGAAAATGAAACCTGATTTGGTCATAGTGTAAAATTACATTGTCATTATCGTCTGGTGAGAGTGAGAAGGGTGTTAAGTCATTTTTTGTTTGTTGCTAAATCGAGTTCTGCATGCCATCCTGTAGGTCGGATCCTCTTCTATGAGATGCCACATTTTCAGATAATATTTATTAATAAGTTTAGGTATATTGATCACAAAATAAAAGAGAGCTAAATTGGGTTTCTACTTGGCTACCCAACTTTAAACATGATTATCTCCAAAGTACAAATAGTGACATAGCGCCCTTCTCTTTCTCACCCGTCGACATGTACTATTTCATTTGTACCAATTTACGTAATATCCATGGAGGGAAATTATGTCGCGTACCTGTTGAAATAATTTGACACTAAACAATTCATATGTTTGTTTTTAGTAAGTGAAGATATACCTAAAGATTAAAACTTTTCCTCATTAAAATAGTTTTGTATTTATTTAGATGGTTGTCCTTTATGCACAACAATATTTCCAGACATGTATCCATTCATACTTGTGCACCTTGAACATATAACAAATTTTCAATAAAACCTCTAACATAAAGATATCAAACATGAAATCTGCTTCCCAATATCCACTATTTTGAAGATTTTATGCATGCCCCAATAATATGAACAAAGTACATCAAGGTTGGAGTTTACAAGGAGGTTTGTGTAATCTGATATACGAAGCATGTACACTTTTTTTTTTTACTTTTGCTGATTCTTCACATTTGCTAAATACATGAACTAAAGGTTTAATATTGTGTCATATTGTGAATTTTATTTAGTGCCGCTGGTTATAAGCAACACTCATATTATTAGAAATAAGCAATTGTGTTCTATTTAATTGTCTACATACGGCACTTCATTGTTTAACCGTGGTTTTACATAAACCACATTCTAAATTCCAGTCAAAGTATGCCCCTTCCCATTATGGAGTGGTCACACGACACTCGCGACGACCTGCAACAGCCTGCAACAAGACAATATAACTTATGAAGGGCCGATCATGTTCGAAATAACTAGACGTTACAACAGAATGCAAATATCGCAATAAATTCGGTATAATTCCCAATTATAGCCATAAATAGGTTTTGTGTCTTACATTTCGGCTAAAATAAACCTTATATGTGATTTATCTTGCTTAATAAGCATTTTATAAGCCCGGTTTTGGGTTATTGATCAAACAATAGCACGACCGGTCACGTGGAACGCATGCGCCGTGTGTTCTCTTGCGACGGCAGGTTCCCATCGCAAGTCCCGTCGCAAGGTTTTGGACATCAAAAAACGCTATATAAATACGAACTACTATTATTAATTATTATTAAATAATATTATTGTTATAATTATCAATATTACTATTAGAATTATTATTATTATTATTATTAGGAGTAGTAGTAGTAGTAGTAGTAGTAGTAGTAGTAGTAGTAGTAGTAGTAGTAGTAGTAGTAGTAGTAGTAGTAGTTGTAGTAGTAGTAGTAGTAGTAGTAGTAGTAGTAGTAGTAGTAGTAGTAGTAGTAGTAGTAGTAGTAGTAGTAGTAGTAGTAGTAGTAGTAGTATTCCATAATTTGTGCATCAAGACCATATCAATATAAGAGCAGAGAGATATTAACGCTCATCCTTGAATTGCGGAACATTTTGTGAGTGTTTATATTGTATATCTGCAGTGAGTTTGTACAGGGCGGTGATGTATTACAGACTTTGGCAAAACCGCCTTTCATATGTGCACGTGACAAAATCGCAAGCTGTTGCAGGTCGTCGCAAGTCCGTGTGACCACTCCATTAGTAAGCCCAGGCGTTATCACTGTGTCGGTCCCATGCTTGGGTATTCTCATATAAATAATAGCCTCCCCCTTTCCAATAATTAAACTATACATTGGAATAATCTAAGATTATTACTCTTCAACCGAAAGTCAGAAAATGGGATGAGGAAATTCAAAACAGGAAATCTCAGCCCCTTCAGGAAATTGCATAAATGGCAATCTAAACACCTCTTGGTTTTAAAAGTCAATTGGAACGTCAGTCCTATACAGAAATCCTAGGTTCTTGTTTTGTCTTGGGGGCATCGAAGGATTGGCGGGGCACACCTCTACACCTAATACGTTTTTTGTATCCATGTAGTTGTGAAAATCAGTTTCAGCTGAAAGGGCCATCCCACCCATAACAAAATTAAACAAAATATCCCCTTATGTTTTCTAGTGTTTTCAACAAAGTATTATTTTGTATTTATTCATTATTATTATTATTGTAATTATTATTATTTTTTGTTTGAGTAGGGGGGGGGGGGCATTCCCCAATAACCCCCCCCCCCCTTCCCTGTAGCTACGCCACTGGCTTTGTATTTCCAACCCTCGAAATGTTTTGTCTCATTTTTGTCTAATCTGCATAAAGTGGCTCTTGAGTAGGCAGGTTAGTTGTATTTTCTCGCTTATGCAGTGAAGATTTGCAGTGATTTGCGTTAGTGTAATCGAGATATAGGTACGAACACTCAAATAAAACACACCGTTAGAAGAATAGTTGGCTGAAATGGAGTCCATCCCGAAAAGGAGGTTTCGTTTGTGCCAAGTCGTCATAGTGATGTTCATATACATCTTCATCTCTTTCGTCTTCGTGATACCATTTGCAGCGACAACAAATTTCCTGGCAACCTGCATACCTTCTCCAGACCCATGCACGTTCAAGCAAACAAGTGGTGGGCTGTACGCTGACTGCTCAAACCGGGGGTTAACAGTGACACCATGTGACCTTCCCGAAGACGTTGCCAGTCTTCGCATGGACGCCAACAATTTTACTTTCTTGGATCGACGCTCTTTCGCTGGATTACCGAACCTGAAAGTATTGTCGCTGATGAAGAATTCCATACGATATATCGACGAGGATGCCTTTAGTGGATTACCAGCCTTAGAAAAGATAGTGCTAACTCGCAACGAGCTTGCTTCATTACCGGATACTGTCTTCTTGAAGAATCACAACCTACAAACCGTTATTTTGTCGATCAACAAATTCAGGTCATTGCCCGCTGGTGCTCTGAATTCGTTCAAACATGGACGAATCATATTTCTTGACAGAAACCTCATTGAAGAAGTGAATTTCAAAGAGACCTTTTCCACGAACATATCCAAGCTCATACTATATAGGAACAAGATTTCTCGTGTTGATGCCAGTGATTTCTTCCCTCTGTCAACTAGTAATATAGGATCATTCGAACTAAGTTCTAACAACTTGAAGGTCTTAAAAGATTCGGTATTCCATCACCTGCGATTTGTCAGAAGATTAGATTTGAGCCACAATAGTTTTTCAATCTTCAATTTGACTTCAATAAATGGTATGGCTTCCCTTGACACACTTGATCTTAATTCATGTCAAATTAAATCGATTCGTGGATTCGCTAATGTTTCTAGCAATGAAAGTGACATTATACCCCCTGTGCGTGATTTGAGGCTCTCTCGTAACAGGATAGGAACAGTACCTCCTAAAGTGTTTGTAGGACTTGATCAGCTCATTTATATAGACCTTAAACAATCACTGATCAAATCTCTGCTCAGTGATTCATTTTGTGGCCTAACAAATCTGCAGCATCTAGACTTGAGTCAAAACCTTCTCCAGGAAGTACAAGCAGAAGTATTCAGACATCTACCAAATCTCAAGACACTCCGATTATCGAGAAATAAGTTCACTGTTCTAAGGCCATCGCAGTTCAGAGGAGTAGATCCGTTAGCATTTTTGGATTTGTCATATAATAAAATAAGTGTCTTCGATATCAGTGTTCAATGGAATACCCCGTCTTCGGAAATGTTGGACATAACATTTAATTTCCTCACTTCCTTGCATAAGGGGTGTTTCAAAGGATTAGACAATCTAAAAATTCTCAAACTTTCTTCTAACCCCATCGCTAATTGGGGGGTAAGTACCCTAGCAGGTCCTGGTAATCTCACCAACCTAGTTATGTTAAATCTACATCGCTTGACAAATTTTCAATATCCTTTCAGGGGCGCCGGGAGCTTGTTAAGACTTGATATGTCGCACAATTCACTCCAAGGTTTGGAGCGGATCTTCCTTAATCTGCCATCTCTTACGGTATTAGCACTGAAGGATGTGAAGATTAGTAGAGAAAGTTTTAGGACACGCAATCCAGTCTTTTCATCTCTTTTGAATCTTACAACCCTCGATATATCTGAAAATCTTTTAGATGGCATGTTACCAGGATCTTTTGACGGCCTCTATGGATTGAAGGTATTGTATTTGCATAAATGTAGAATAACAACTCTCCAACCTGGTGTATTCAGGAATTTGTCATCTCTTATGGCACTGAACTTGGCAAGCAATAGCATCCAGTTATTTACTTCCGAACACCTGAGCCTCCTGCCTTCACTCAACAATCTAATGTTGGCAAAGAATCAACTTCGAGGTGTCCTTGACCCCGATCTCTTCACATACAATACGCAGCTGCGTTTCCTTACTCTAGCTAATAACATCATAACGGGTTTCAAAGAAAACACCTTTCTTACCATAAGGGTTCTCGATGTGTCGGGAAACCCTCTAGCATGCACGTGTGACCTGGTGTGGTTTAGGCATTATGTGGACGAAGGCAATGTTACTCTGAATAATCCGCTCAAAACGAATTGCTCGGCGAAATCCATTCAGCAATTTGTTGGCAAACCAGTACTCGAATTCGTCCCCGAACGTTACTGTGGTCCTTTCATCATTGCTTACATATTTGGTTCTTTGTTGGCTGTTGCCCTCATTGCTTTGATGGTGATGGCGTACCGGCATCGCTGGTGGTTGAACTACGCATTCTTCCATGTCAAGCTCCTGGTCATTGGTTACGACGAGCTGCAAGATGGGAGAGGGCCTATTGACTACGTCTACGACATCAATGTGATCTTCCCGGATGATGACGAGGAGTGGGCTCGGATGGTATTCGTTGCGGCATTTGAGGATCACCTCCCAGACTTTCTCCGAGACAGAGTAGTCTGCGGTGAGGATGACCTTCCACTAGGGGGAACTCGTCTTGACGCCATCGACTACGTCATCGAGAACAGCTTCAAGATCATCGTGATCGTGAGCAACGCGGCAGTCAACGATGCCCACTTCAGGACGCAGCTGCAGATGGCCGTGGAGCACATGAACGACGTGCAACTGGAGAAGGTGGTCCTGGTCTTCAGAGAGGAGGTCCCAGACGACCAGTTGCCGTACTTGGCGAGGCTATTCCTGAGTAGAAATAAGCCTTACTTCGAATGGACTGAAGACAACTACGGGAATAGACTGTTCTGGGAGAAACTAGCGAGGAGTTTGAGGTACAACAAGATAATGAACAGTATTCTCCCCTTATGAGAAGGAACTTTTCTACCTTGGTATCCGGGGTAATCTCCCTATCCATATAATGGTCGCTATTCAGGGTCGCTCTATTCATAATATACAAAATCACTATTCATAGACATGCATTACAAAGGGTTGTTATTCATTATACAATTTCAGGGTGGCTAATCATAGTGTAAGAAAGGGATCGCTATTTATAAAACAATGCAAGGGTGGCTTGCGACTGTGAATAATGACCCTTATGCATAGTGAGCGGATCCCGGGTAGCCTTACTTGTACATATCATCAGTACATCATGTTTTCAATACCATGCACGAGAATTGTGGCATCTAGCTGTTTATGTTATTGTATGTATTATCAAAGGAAGTTCGGTTTAGGGGCTTGTAATATACCACTGTTACGTTTACGGTGATTATTCACTAAAAATACATAGACTTTTGAACCGCTTTAGAACCCCGGTGGTGTCACTTTAAATTCAATGGCGTAACAGATGATCATTAAAAAAGTTGAAAATTACCCCCTATTTTGCAGCTTGTAAGAAAAATTTGCATGAAATTATACCGCAAAACAGGTACAAAATGGCCTTTTAAAATCATGGCCCCATTTTTTGCATTTCAAGTACACACTTTATAGAAGTACACCCCCTTTTTAAAGATATCAAGTACATAAACAACTCCTTTCATGACTCCATTATACACAAACATTTCGCGAACATCGTCATGTGAAGTATACCTACGAGAAAATGTTAAAATTTCGCTATCATTGTCATGAAAATATACCCTATTTATAATTTCCACGAACATGAAATGTTCGCGAACGCATGCTAAAAAGACCCCTTTTTACGCGAAATTCTTAACGATCATGCGTACACATCATCAATGTGTAGTGACACCACCGGGAATGGAACTCCTTGTATATATGTTTGATACACCGCATTTTGTTTGTATGTGTTTGTTTGAATAAAAAGTAATATAATTATATAAGTAGCAATGTAGTCTGTAATAATGACGTTTCGTTTCACGCAGGCTTGTAGCTAGGAAGGGGGAAGGGGGGGGGGGGGGGGTGCGTTGGATGCGTACGCACCCCCCCCCCCCCCCACCACAACAAAAGAAGAAAGAATAGAAGTCCAGTTTTGTATCGGTCTCTGGCATCTAAACCAGTGGTCTCAGGCAACGATCGGTCTTGGCGACGAACACCCTCCCCCACAAGTTAATGCTCTTTTTATTTGTTTTAACAATGTTATTATGTATTTGGCAGAATTTTACATTACTGATAATAATAACATAATTTTATAGAGCTCTCTTCTAATGCACCGATTTTATCTTTCATAGAAGTGCTCCTGGCGCAGGTATCTATACACACACAGCGAGAATGTACATAGCTTAGAAACATAGGCGCCGGAAGTGGGGGGGCAGGGGGGACGGCCGCCCCCCAATCCAAAAAGTGGGGGGGCAAAACGCGTTTTTGCCCCCCAAAAAAGCCCCCCCCCCCCTCAAAAAAAGAAAAAAGAAAGAAAGAAAAAGGAAAAGAAAAATTTATCAGCCAATACTTGTTAATTCTAACGTTTAAAAACTAAGTTATACATCCATTTAACGTTTTCGCTGCGCGCTTTGCGCGCCAACAACTGATCTCAGTTTGTTGTGTAACTTGCGTATGGTACGTCTGCGGTGGATTTTTCTGTACCGGTCCACGTAGTTCCTGTGTAGGCTGTTATTGCTCTGGCTGTTTGTGTGACGTGCACCAAATTGCACCATTTCAAGGATATCAATGCAAAATCCCCCGTGGGAGGGGGAAACGACCTCCCAAACCATCCCCCTCTGGCTCTGCCCCAGCCCTCGGTCGCTTCGCTCCCTCGGGACTCATTTTGGACTGTAAGCTATGTTGTTGGATCATACATAATGTGGCATATGGTTTATGTTTTTATGCACCAAATTGCACCACTTCAAGTATATAAATGCAAAATTTTCCCCGTTGGAGGGGGATACCCCCTCCCAACCCTCCCCTCTGGCCTCTGCCCCAACCCTCGGTCGCTTCGCTCCGTCGGAGTTTTGGCAGTAAGTTAAGCTGTTGGATCATACGAATGTGCCATAGGTTATGTTTTATGCACCAGATGCACATTTTAAGTATATAAATGCAAAATCTTCCCCGTGGGAGGGGGATACCCCCTCCCAAACCATCCCCCTCTGGCTCTGCCCCAACCCTCGGTCGCTTCGCTCCCTCGGGACTCATTTTTGGCTGTAAGCTTTGATGTTGGATCATACGAATGTGGCATATGGGGGTTTTTTTTATGCACCAGAATGCACCATTTCAAGTATATAAATGCAAAATCTTCCCCGTGGGAGGGGGATACCCCCTCCCAAACCCTCCCCCTCTGGCTCTGCCCCAACCCTCGGTCGCTTCGCTCCCTCGGGATTTTTGGCTGTAAGCTTTGATGTTGGATTATACGAATGTGCCATATGGTTTATGTTTTTATGCACCAGAATGCACCATTTCAAGTATTTAAATGCAAAATCTTCCCCGTGGGAGGGGGATACCCCCTCCCAAACCCTCCCCCTCTGGCTCTGCCCCAGCCCTCGGTCGCTTCGCTCCCTCGGGACTCATTTTTGGTTGTAAGCTATGCACAATTTCAAGTCAAAAAATGCAAAAGCTCCCTACCGTGGGAGGGGGGGGGGGGGGGGGGGGGGGACTCCGCTCAGTCACTTCGCTCCCTCGGGCTTGGTCGCTTTATCCTCGCAATATCTCACTCTCACCTGTGGCTCAAAGTTGGCAACTCTATGAGTGTGGTTGGGCATGAGCCCCTAAACACATAAATCGTGAGTCCCCTTAAGGTTTTGCCCCCCCCCCCCCCCCCCCAATCCAAAACTGCTTCCGGCGCGCCTGCTTAGAAACACTGTAATATAGTAATCATAATCATGTATGTATACGTATATCGATTATAATTGTACAGTATAAAGAACAACTATTGATACATGAACATAGTGAATATTAAACGAGACGAAATAACTGCAGGAAGTGAAAGGCGACTTGGAAGAGTTTTCAAACTAGTCTTAAAGGTAGTGTTGAGTATTGGTATGTCCCGAAGTGCCCCCACCCCCTCCTATATTTTTTGTGAGATAATGAACAACTGAGTGTCAAATTCGAAAGAACATACAATTTAAATGACAGAATAAACTTTATTTGATCAAAATCGGTTCAGAAACGGCTGAAATATCCATAAATATATTTGTATTCAAAATGTTCTTCACCGGCAATCACCGGGCGATATTTAGACTGTTTAGAAAAATGTCAAAAAATGCTCGAAGACTACTTTGAAAAAAATCAGAATAGGTTTTTAAAAAGTCGTTTAAACAAACATTAAATGCACAATTTTGTATGAAAAAAGGCTAAAACAAATTTTTGTTTTTAGATAGTGCCCTCTTGAGTTGTAACGGCTCTTTTTGAATGATAACAGGGGTTTTAGTTAGTCGTTTGTAATTGTGTATACTTTTCGAGCATGGTGAAGTTATAACTATTACTTCGTACCGTAATGGTGCCGGTTTTGGTTACTAAAGTTAAGTTTGACCAATAATCAACTATCCCTTTAATATCTGTGATATCTGTGATAATAGTATGTGATATTGGTGTAACTCATTCCAAAGTGAATGACGTACCAAGTGTACAATATAGCTCCAGTGACGTAGCAACAGGGGGGGGGGGGGGGGCATGTACATTAAGGGTACCTTTTCTTATCCTTAGCTTGAGTACATTATTATGTCAGCAACCCGGGGTGGGGGGGGGGGGGGGGGGGGGCACTGGGTAGGTTTGTGCCTCCCAAGGGTTCAAATGTAGGGGCTCCGTATCGTGGATCGCCGCGTTTGCAAGGGGGGTCTTCGGAACGGATCGCCCCTCGCCACGTTTGCAAAGGGTCTCCGGAACGGATAGCCCCTCGCCACGTGTGCAAGGGGGGCTCCGGTGGCTTTTAAAATTAACATAAAATAACATCATACATGGGAACGGCCGCATGGATTAGGATAGCTAGAGACAGAAGAGAATGGAAATGTCATGAGGAGGGCTTTGTCCAACGTTTGAATGAACTATGGCCTGATAGATAGATAGATAGATAGATAGATAGATAGATAGATAGATAGATATATAAATGGAGTACCCCCCCCCCCCCCCCCCCTCCCCCGGGGTCTGCAACTAGAACAACAAGAAAAGGCAGGATGGATATATGGATGGATGAATGGTATTTAATTGATTTCTTGTTTCGCAGTTTCACAACTAAATTGCACATGAATTACAAGAGAAAAAAATATATACTTTGTAAAAAATTACAGTACATTTAGTTAAGAATTATTAAAAAAAATCTTATTACACTGCTGCGTTTGTGAAAGGTGAAATTATTATTGATTGTGGCATTATTGACATTCTTACTATTAATAGAGCCACAATGGTACTGGGTGGGATATGCCATTGTGATTGAGAAGAATGGAAGGGTCGTGTATATAGGATTGCGCCCTCTCATTTGACAGTTTTGTAATGTTGTTGTTTTATCATGCACAAGGTTTATGTTTTTGTAGTATAATATACTTAAATCAAATTATATTTAATCAAAATATAAATATTTAAAAACTCTATTAGACTATTTTTCTGAATAATTTCTTTATTATTTTGCTATGAAAGAAAAAACATGCGATGAGAAGAAAAGATGCATGGCGACGACGATATAAGAGGTATGAGAGTTAATAATAATAATAATACATTAGATTTATATAGCGCTTAATAATACACAATGTATTCTCTAAGCGCTTCACATAATTATACAGTACAAGCATAAGATCTAATTAATATAAACATAATAAAGGAAACATACTGTATATACAAAAATAAATCATACAAAAAGAAACGTCTTCAGAGATTGTTTGAATAAATTGATTGAGGGTATTGAGTTGTTATGAATAATTACGTTGGATGGTGACGATAACGAATGTTATATTTATGATAAGGAATGGAGATGAGGATGATGGTGATCATGATGATGATGACTATAGCAAAATCCTGCACTTGTCGGTAATTCATGGTTTGAAGAAAAATAAGAACAACACATGATTATACGATTTGGTACCTTTTGTGATATCAAATAGATACCCAACATTTTGCAAAGGATTGTGTTATTCATAAACAAAGCAATTAATTTCCCCCACTTACGGAACCACTACTATTTCCTGGTTCCATACGGGCCAAATATTTGCGAGTGCTCCAATGCTATTCACGCGTACGTTCAGAGAGAATAGAATCCCGGGCGATTCGTTCGCTCTGCACACACTTAGTCTCGTACATACAGACCCATTAACGCATGCTTTAGAATGGTGATGCGTTTCCAATTAAAAAACAAATTTCTGGACACATATTTGTGTGAACTTGTTGATGGAATGGAATACCTTTCATTTATAAGGATACTATTTTTGGGGGGTGGTACCCTTTAAGTTCACATAATGTGTGTAAAAGACTTATGATTGTAAAATTGAAACAATATCTTCGCCAAATTTGACCAATTTGTTAGAACAAAGCATCGAAAGAAAGCTTTTGATGAGGCCTTGCTAGTGGTATGAAAATCTACATATTGAATGTTATCGACAAGTGCAGGGTTTTGCTATGGCCAGTTAAGGATGATGATGATGATGATGATGATGATGATGATGATGATGCTGATGGTGATGATGATACACTCCCCTCCACTTTCAAACGAAGGATAGGGAGGGACATGTCTACCCCGCCCCACGCCTGTCGACGCCCATGACAACGGTGGTGATGATGATGATGACGATGATGATGATGATGATGATGATGATGATGATGATGATGATGATGATGATGATGATGATGATGGTGATGATGGTGATGATGATGATAATAACAAGCACACATAAGGAGCAACGGCATACACTGAAGCAACCGCTAGCAACTTCACCAGTGTATATACAATTTAGATAAACACATTACTCAATCCGCATGCAGTTGCTGACAAAGACGTTCACCGGAGGACATCATGTACGTTGTTCACTTTTGTCATATATATATGGTGAACATTATAATTATGAAAAAGTCAAGATTCATAATTAAAAGTAAATCATCATCATATAATTAGGGGTCGACAAAAGCACAAGTTATCAAAGCCAATTAAACTGTGTTCCATGTCTATCCCCCTATAGCGCCGCCAACGAGAGTTTTGCATAATAGCATCGATCTGATGGCAACATAGGTGGCAATACAACCCATAGAGCTGTAAATAGAAAACTATACAGCTCTATGTGGCAACCAGATCAATGCTGATTCGCAGAATACTCGTTGGTGGCGCTATATAGCTATGGATAGACGGAACACAGTTTAGAACCTAAACTACATTTGAGGCTGTACATAGTCATCCCAGAAACATGGATACCAGAACCTCAGATACTAAGATGCACAACTATATAGACATGTAATGTAATACGTGTATAATATGTTTCAAGTGCTATGGTACAAAGCCTTGTAAAACATTTTTTCTTTTTTTTTGACTGGAGTTGAATTGTTACAGAATATTGTAATGATGTCAGTGTTTGAATAATTGTTAATATTTTTAAACATATTTGGAGTTGGATTGTTGCAGGATATGTCATAGTGGGTGAATTGTTATTCAAAATTTCAAATGACTGGGACAGAAACCTAGAAAGTATTTCATTTTGTAAAACTTATTATAACAGAACGTGGATCTCATAATTTAATTAATTTTTGGGTTGCCTACATCTCAAGCTCTTTGAGCTTTTTTGCATGGCTTCCCTTATTTCCCTAATGTAATTTATAACCGAGTGTAATATGCATATGCATCTGTATTGTTGTACTACGACTGTATTATACCTATGTTATTTTGTATGTATATTTATGATTTGTTTTGGAAGTACAATTTGTATCAATCAATTATTAGCACGAATTTAAAGATTTAATTCCTCACATAATGTATGTACAGAATATGCATGTCCAGATACCCATACTTAGGGCAATGGTACTGTCTTTGCGAGATCAATATGTTTTTGGCCAATAAAAGAAAATTATAGTATTTTGTAATGAAATTACCAAATTACATCCATGTACATCCATGCAGGCAATTGTAATTGCGGCACACATGTTTTGAAAGCCGGAATTACTTTCAAAAGGAATTTAAGCAAACACATCAACATTTGCTCACTTCTCAAGTATATCTTTAAATGTCATATTCGTGTGCAATCTTCTCTGCAAATACTGGGTGGCCCAAACAAAACGGAACGAGGCTTTTCCCAAAATATAATACCACAATGTTTATGTTCATCGGATAGGGTGTCCTTTCCAATGAAAAACGATACCAAGAACAGTAATTTTGGTCAGGTCGTTTTTGTTTAAGGACGCAGTGAGTGAGACCATGTCAGGTGCCGATTTATGTCGATTTCGACCTAGTCAATGCCAGTTTAACCGCACTCCTTGCCCGTAATACCATTCAGCGACCTTGCCCATTCTCTCGGCACACGGCTGAGTGCACACTAACGATAGTGCGCTATGCTCAACGCATATGAACGGCGGTTCGTGCAATTCATCAAGCGGTGGCTCAATACAAATTTACAAAAAAGAGAACCTGACATGGTGTCACTGACAGCGCCCTAAAACAAAAATTACACGACCAAATTGACTGTTCTTGGTATCGTTGTTCATTTGAAAAGACGCTCTATCCGATGGACATAATACATTTGTTACTATATTTTGGGAAGTGCCCCGTTCCGTTTTTTTTGGGCCACCCTGTATAGTGTATGGCATTTTCATTATACAACTCATCCTTATTAACATCATGGTTAAACTTTTATATCCCATTTCCATAACAATCGTGACTTTTTTAAATGTACATATTAAACAGATACATGAATGTTGCTCTTTTATATGATTTCTCCTACCCTAGATAAGTATACATTGTCATAAGATATCTTCTAGCTTTTCAGGAAATGTCTTGCTATAAAGAAAAAGAAAATGAAACCTCATTTGGTCAGAGTGTAAAGTTACATTGTCATTATCGTCTGGTGAGAGTGAGAGAGTGTTAAGTCATTTATTTGTTGCTGAATCGAGGTCTGCATGCCAACTTGTTGGTCGGATCCTCTTCTATGAGATGTCACATTTTCAGATAAAATGTATTACTAATTTAGGTAAAAACACTATTGATAGAAAAATAAAAGAGAGCTAAATTGGGTTTCTACATGGCTACCCGACTTTAATCTCCAAAGTACAAAAAGTGACATAGTGCCCTTCTCTTTCTCATCACCCGACGACATGTACTATTTCATTTGTACCAATTTACATAATATCCATGGAGGAAATTATGTGAGGTACCTGTTGAAATAAGTTTGTTAATTTGACACTAAACAATTCATATGTTTGTTTTTAGTGAGTAAATATATACCTAAAGATTCAAACTTTTCCTCATCAAAATAGTTTTGTATTTATTTAGATGGTTGTCCTTTATGCACAACAATATTTCCAGACATGTATCCATCCATGTATCCATTCGTACTCCTCGTGCACCTTGAACTTATGACAAATATTTAATAAAACCTGTAACATACAGATATCAGACATGAAATCTGCTTCCCAATATTAACTTTATTGACGATTTTATGCATGTCCCCAATAATGTGACCCCCCCCCCCCCCCCCCTCCTCCGCAAGGGTTAATACTATTTTTTAAAAACACATCAAGGTTGGAATTCACAAGGAGGTTTGTGCAACCTAATGTATGAAGCAGGCGCGCCGGAAGCAGTTTTGGATTGGGGGGGGGGGGGGGCAAAACCCTAAGGGGGCGCACGATTTATGTGTTTATAGGGGCTCATGCCCAACCACACTCACAGAGTTGCCAACTTTGAGCCAGAGGTGAGAGTGAGACATTGCGAGGATAAAGCGATCAAGCCTGAGACCAAGTGACTGAGCGGAGTCCCCCCTCCCACGGTAGGGAGCTTTTTTTTGACTTTAAATTGTGCAATCTGGTGCATAGAAAAATGATGCAACAACATAGCTTACAACCAAAAATGAGTCCCGAGGGAGCGAAGCGACCGAGGGCTAGGGCAGAGCCAGAGGGGGAGGGTTTGGGAGGGGGTATCCCCCTCCCACGGGGAAGATTGTGCATTTATATACTTGAAATGGTGCATTCTGGTGCATAAAAACATAAACCATATGCCACATTTGTATGATCCAACATCAAAATTTTACAGCCAAAAAGTGAGTCCCGAGGGAGCGAAGCGACCGAGGGTTGGGGCAGAGCCAGAGGGGGAGGGTTTGGGAGGGGGTATCTCCCTCCCACGGGGAAGATTTTGCATTTATATACTTGAAATGGTGCATTCTGGTGCATAAAAACATAAACCATATGCCACATTATGTATGATCCAACAACATAGCTTACAGCCAAAAATGAGTCCCGAGGGAGCGAAGCGACCGAAGGCTGGGGCAGAGCCAGAGGGGGAGGGTTTGGGAGGGGGTATCCCCTCCCACGGGGAAATTTTGCATTTATATACTTGAAAGGGTGCAATTTGGTGCATAAAAACATAAACCATATGCCACATTATGTATGATCCAACAACATAGCTTACAGCCAAAAATGAGTACCGAGGGAGCGAAGCGACCGAGGGTTGGCGCAGAGCAAGAGGGGGAGGGTTTGGGAGGGAGTATCTCCCTCCCACGGGGAAGATTTTGCATTTATATACTTGAAATGGTGCATTCTGGTGCATAAAAACATAAACCATATGCCACATTATGTATGATCCAACAACATAGCTTACAGCCAAAAATGAGTCCCGAGGGAGCGAAGCGACTGAAGGCTGGGGCAGAGCCAGAGGGGGAGGGTTTGGGAGGGGGTATCCCCTCCCACGGGGAAATTTTGCATTTATATACTTGAAAGGGTGCAATTTGGTGCATAAAAACATAAACCATATGCCACATTATGTATGATCCAACAACATAGCTTACAGCCAAAAATGAGTCCCGAGGGAGCGATGCGACCGAGGGCTGGGACAGAGCCAGAGGGGGAGGGTTAGGGAGGGAGTATCCCCCTCCCACGGGGAAGATTTTGCATTCATATACTTGAAATGGTGCAATTTAGTGCACGTCACACAAACAGCCAGAGCAATAACAGCCTACACAGGAACTACGTGGACCGGTACAGAAAAATGCACCCCAGACGTACCACACGCAAGTTACACAACAAACTGAGATAACTTGTTTGCGCGCGAAGCGCGCAGCGAAAACGTTAAATGGATGTATAACTTAGTTTTTAAACGTTAGAATTAACAAGTATTGGCTGATACATTTAATGTTTTCTTTTCCTTTTTCTTTCTTTCTTTCTTTCTTTCTTTTCTTTTTTTTTTTTTTTTTTGTTGAGGGGGGGGGGGGGGGCTTTTTGGGGGGCAAAAACGCGTTTTGCCCCCACTTTTTGGATTGGGGGGGGGGGGGGGGCGGCCGCCCCCCTGCCCCCTACTTCCGGCGCCTATGGTACGAAGCATGTACATTTTTTTTTTTTACTTTTGTTGATTCTTCACATTTGCGAAAGACGTCAACTAAAGGTTTAATTTGTTCTTATATGGTGAATTGTATTTAGTGCCGCTGGTTAGCAAGCACCAGCACTCATATCATTATAAAGAAAAAGCAATTGTGATCTTTTTAATTGTCTGCATACGGCACTTCATGGTTTAAACCGTGGTTTTACATGGACATAAACCTTCTTTGTAAATTCCAGTCAAAGTATGCCCCTCCCCATTAGTAAGCCCAGGCTATACCACTGTGTGGGTCCCATGCTTGGGTCTTCAATACACTTTAGCCTCTCCCCTTTCCACTAAACTATACTTCGGAATAATCTGAGATTATTATTCTTCAAACGAAAGTCAGAAAAATAGGATAGGGAAATTCAAAATAGAAAATCCCAAACCCAGCAGATATTGCATCAATGGCAATCTAAACACCTTTTGGTTTTAAAAGTCAATTGAAACTTCAGTGCTGCACAGAGAACTTAAAGGGGTAGTACAGTTTTGGTAAGGCTGAACTTTAGTAACCAAACCTGGACAGTAACATTATAAACTAATAGTTATAACTCCACCATGCTCGAAAGGTATACAAAATTACAAACGACTAAGTAAAAAGCCCATTATCATTCAAAATATTAAAAACATTAAAACACAAGAGGGCGCTCTCTAAAAAAGGTATTGGTTTTAAGGATTTTTTCATACAAAATTATGCATGTGATGTTTTATTGAAATCATGATTAAATAGAGAGATCATCAACAACTATTAAAAAAACGCTTTTGAAAATTTTTGAAAAAGTGTATGCATTTTTTTTTTTTTTTTTTTTAATTCATCTAATTATTTTGGCCCCAAATAATTATAAGATCAGATATATTTATTGATATTTCAGCCGTTTCTGGACCGATTTTAACCAAATAAAGTTTATTCTGCCATTAAAATTGCATGTTCTCTCAAATTCGACACTCAGTTTTTCATTACCTCACAAAAAATTGTGATGTGCAGCGCCCTCTCTACCAAAACTAAACTACCCCTTTAAGTTCCTGTTTTTGTCCATTAACAATTTTAGTCAAAGCTTTCATGTAAGACGTTTTAAAGACCTATAACTTATAGTCACATTTGTATTACATTTTTGGAAAAGGTTTTCTGACATGTGATACCTGTCAATCAAAGTTGGTTTCATATTCAATTTGATGAATACGTTATTTCCATGGTATGTAGTATAATGGCTCATTGAAAGCCATTTTATACGTTGTTGCTGTTGATGTTAGAAGTTTGTAGTAGAAAGGAAATGCACTCTGATTGGATGTTTTCTGCTATTTCATTGTCTACGTTCTCAAAAGGAGAATAAGAAAAAGAAAAATATATAATATACTCTGGAACTCATCACTCTGTACAGTGGTGTAGCATGGTGCGACTGAATGGGGGAAGGGGGGGGGGGGGGGGGGGAAGGGCATGCCAATGATTGGTGGGTCACACCCCTGCACCTAATATGTATTTTTTACACATAATTTTGAAAATCAGCTTCTACTTAAAGGGCCTTCCCACCAATATGAAGAAATAAATACATTATGTATTTATTTCTTCAAAAAAAAACAAAATTAAACATATTCCCCTCATGTTTGTGTTGTTTTTGGCAAATTATGATTTGTTTTATTTATTTATTTATTTGGTTTATTTATTTATGTATTTATTTGTGTTTTCATTTATTCATTTTCTTTTTATTTATTTATTATTATTTTTTTTAATTTTTTTATTTGTTTTAATTTGTTTAATTTTTATTTGTATTATTATTTATTTTTTTGTTATTTATTTTTTTTGGGGGGGAGAGAGATTCCCCGTGCCCCACTCCCCCTCTATGTAGCTACGCCACTGGCTTTGTATATCCAACCCTCTGAATCGGTTTTTGTCAGCTCTGCATGCGGTTGTTCTTGAGTAGGCAGATTAGTTGTATTTTTCTTGCTAATGCAGTAAAGCCTCTCCACGGAGACTATACGTGTCACATAATTTTTCACCAATGACTTCTACTGTATTTCAGTGTAGATGGTATATTTTGGCTGAGAGGTAGGTGTTGGTGCAATCGAGATATAGGTACGAACAGTTAAATAAAACATTGTTGGAAGAATATGTGGGGTGAGATGGAGTGCATCCCGCGAGGGAGGTTTCGTTTGTGCCAAGTTGTGATAGTGATGTTCCTCTTCATCTTCATCCCTTTCGTCTTCGTGATACCATTTGCAGCGGCAACAAGTTTCCTGACAACCTGCATACCTTCCCCAAACCCATGCACGTTCAAACAAACAAGTACAGGGCTGTACGCTGACTGCTCAAACCGGGGATTAACAGTGACGCCATGTGACCTTCCCGAAGACGTTGCAAGTCTTCGCATAGATTCCAACAATTTTACTTTCTTGGATCGACGCTCTTTCGCTGAATTACCGAACCTGAAAGTCTTGTCGCTGATGAAGAATTCCATACGATATATCGACGAGGATACTTTCAGTGGATTAACAGCCTTAGAAAAGATAGTGCTATCTCGCAACGAGCTTGCTTCATTACCGGATACTGTCTTCTTGAAGAATCACAACCTACAAACCATTATTTTGTCGTTCAACAAATTCAGGTCATTGCCAACTAGTGCTCTGAATACGTTCAAACATGGACGAATCATATTTCTTGACAGCAACCTCATTGAAGAAGTGAATTTCAAAGGGATTTCCTTCACGAACATATCCAAGGTTGTACTACATGGGAACAAGATTTCTCGTGTCGATGCAAGCGATTTCTTCTCTCTGTCAACTAGTCATATAGGGACGTTCGAACTAAGTTCTAACAACTTGAAGGTCTTAAAAGATTCGGTATTTCATCACCTGCGATTCGTCAGCAGATTAGATTTGAGCCACAATAGTTTTTCAATCTTCAATTTGACTTCAATAAATGGTATGGCTTCTCTTGACACACTTTTCCTTATGTCATGTCAAATTAAATCGATTCGTGGATTCGCTAATGTTTCTAGTAATGAAAGTGACATTATACCCCCTCTGCGTGAGTTGAGGCTCTCTCGTAACAGGATAGGAACAGTACCTCCTAAAGTGTTTGTAGGACTTGATCAGCTCATTTTTATAGACCTTATGGGATCACTGATCAAATCTCTGCTCAGTGATTCATTTTGTGGCCTAACAAATCTGCAGCATCTAGACTTGAGTCAAAACCTTCTCCAGGAAGTACAAGCAGAAGTATTCAGACATCTACCAAATATCAAGACACTCCGATTATCGAGAAATAAGTTCACTGTTCTAAGTACTTCGCAGTTCAGAGGAGTAGATCCGTTAGCATTTTTGGATTTGTCATATAATCAGATAAGTGTCTTCGATATCAGTGTTCAATGGACTACCCCGTCTTTGGAAATGTTGGACATAACATTTAATTTCCTCACTTCCTTGCAAAAGGGGTGTTTCCAAGGATTAGACAATCTTAAAATTCTCAAACTTTCTTCTAACCCCATCGCTAATTGGGGGGTAAGTACCCTAGCAGGTCTTGGTAATCTCACCAACCTAGTTATGTTAAATCTACATCGCTTGACAAATTTTCAACATCCTTTCAGGGGCGCCGGGAGCTTGTCAAGACTTGATATGTCGCACAGTTCACTCCAAGGTTTGGAGCGTATCTTCCTTAATCTGCCATCTCTTACGGTATTAACACTGAAGGATGTGAAGATTAGTAGAGAAAGTTTTAGAACGCGCACTCCAGTCTTTTCATCTCTTTCGAATCTTAAAACCCTTGTTATATCTGAAAATCCTTTAGATGACATGTTACCAGGATCTTTTGACGGCCTCTTTGGACTGAATGTACTTTATTTGCACACATGTGGAATAACAACTCTCCAACCTGGTGTCTTCAGGAATTTGTCATCTCTTATGGCACTGAACTTGGCGGACAATAACATCCAGTTATTTACTTCCGAACACTTGAGCCTCCTGCCCTCACTCAACAATCTTGTGTTGGCAAAGAATCAACTTCGAGGTGTCCTTGACCCCGATCTCTTCACATACAATACGCAGCTGCGTTTCCTTACTCTAGCTAATAACATCATAACGGGTTTCAAAGAAAACACCTTTCTTACAATCAGGGTTCTCGATGTGTCGGGAAATCCTTTAGCATGCACGTGTGACCTGGTGTGGTTTAGGCGTCATTTGGACAACAGCAATGTTACTCTGCATAATCCGCTCAAAACGAATTGCTCGGCGAAATCCATTCAGCAATTTATTGGCAAACCAGTACTCGAATTCGCCCCCGACCATTACTGTGGTCCTTTTATCGTTGCTTACATATTTGGTTCTTTGTTCGCTGTTGCCCTCATAGCTTTGATGGTGGTGGCATACCGGCATCGCTGGTGGTTGAACTATGCATTCTTCCATGTCAAGCTCTTGGTCATTGGTTACGACGAGCTGCAAGATGGGAGAGGCCCTCTTGACTACGTCTACGACATGGATGTGATCTTCCCGGATGATGATGAGGAGTGGGCTCGGATGGTATTCGTTGCGGCATTTGAGGATCACCTCCCAGACTTTCCGCGAGACAGAGTGGTCTGTGGTGAGGATGATCTCCCACTAGGGGGAACTCGTCTTGACGCCATCGACTACGTCATCGAGAACAGCTTCAAGATCATCGTGATCGTGAGCAACGCGTCAGTCAACGATGCCCACTTCATGACGCAGCTGCAGATGGCCGTGGAGCACATGAACGAGGTGCAACTGGAGAAGGTGGTCCTGGTCTTCAGAGAGGAGGTCCCAGACGACCAGTTGCCGTACTTGGCGAGGCTATTCCTGAGTAGAAATAAGCCATACTTCGAGTGGACTGAAGACGACTACGGGAATAGACTGTTCTGGGAGAAACTGGCGAGGAATTTGAGGTATAACAAGATAATGAACAGTATTCTCCCCTTATGAGAAGGAATTTTTCTACCTGGGTATCCTAGGTAACCTCGTTATTCAATTATAATGATCGCTAAGATATTCACACTTAGGGTCGCTATAATCATAATATACGAAATCGCTATTCATAGATATGATTAAGAAGCGACGCTATTCATAATTCATATTGGGGGTCGGTACTCATAAGTGTCACTATTACAATAATACAATATTAGGGTGGCTAATTATAATGTAAGCATGATAAGCAAGGGATTTGTATGCCTCCGCAACGAATTAGTGGCCGGATGCATTGTTTTCTGATTGTCCAGCCGTCCGTCCGTATGTCCGTATGTTTGTACGTTCTCGTGATCGCAATATCTCAAGAAACGGTTGACGGATTTCCACCAAACGTGTATACATGTATGTATCTTGAGTAGCTAATGAACCGATTAGATTTTGGGGTCAAGGGGCCAAAGGTCAAAGGTCTCGGGGCTCATGTATGCTAAAATAGCTCGTTATCGCAATATCTCAAGAACCAGTAGACGGATTTGTACAAAACTTAGTACATGTATGTATCTTGAGAATCCAATGAACTGATTAAAATTTGGGGTCATGAGGTCTAAGGTCAAAGGTCACAAGGCTCATAATGTTTGCGTAAATAGCTCGTTATCGCGATATCTCATAAACCGTTCAACGGATTTCTACCAAACTTAGTACATGTATGTATACATAGGAGCCAAATGACTGATTAGATTTTGGGGTCATGAGGTCAAATGTCAAAGGTCACAGGGCTCATAATGTATGCGAAAATAGCTTGTTATCGCGATATCTCAAGAACCGGTTGACAAATTTCTACCAAACTTAGTATGTATGTATCCTGAGGAGCAAGTGAACTGATTAGATTTTGGGGTCATGATGTCAAAGTTCAAAGGCCACATGATATACGCAATTATAGCTCGTTATCGCGATATCTCAAGAACCAATTGACTAGCTGTCACCAAAGTTGATGCATGTATGTATCGTGATGAACCAATGCAGTGATTATATTTTTGGGTCATGGAGTCAAAGGTCAAAGGTTACAGGGCTCATTATATATGCAAAAATAGCTGGTTATCGCGGTATCTCAAGAACCAATTGACTGATCTGTCACTAAACTTGATACATGTATGTTTCTTGATGATCCAATGAACTTATTTGATTTTGGGAGGTCAAAGTTCAAAGGTCCCAGGGCTTATTATACATGCAAACATAGTTCTTAATCTAGATTTGGTTGACATATTGCTATATAACTTAGTACATATAAGAATATTAAGGAGCCAATGAACTTATAAGAATTAAGCTGCGTTTCGATTAGAGCGAATTTCCGCGGCGAATTTTTTTTTTCGCAGCGAATTATTGAGGAGCGACTTAAAAAAATTGCTTGCGAATATTCGCCATGTAATATGAGTAATATATAAATAACACTTATTTGGTCCGTGCGAATGTTCGTGGCGTAAATTCGCTGCGGAAATTCGCTCTAATGGAAACGCAGCTTTAAAGGTTTGCTAGGTCAAAGGTCAAAGGTGACTCTGTTCATATATCGCGCAATGGTGGAGGCATCCATTTCGACTGCGCGCAGTCGAAGATCTATCTAATTATTCATTAAATCATGCCGGGGTGTGACTGTGAATAATGACCCTTATTAATAGTGTAGTGAACCCTTTTAACATAATGAATAGCGACCCTTATGCATAGTGAGCCGACCCCAGGTAGCCTTACCTGTACATATTATCAGTACGTAAGGTTTTCAATACCATGCACGTAAATTGTGGCATATTGCTGTTTATGTATTATAGTCATAGGGGTCGCTATTCATAATACCATATCAGTGTGGCTAATCGTGTTATAAGAAAATAGGGTCGCTGACCGCGCTATTCATAAAAATAATGACAAGGTGGCATGCGACCCTTTCCTTTCATTATAAATTGCGACCCTCGATGTGAATTTTGAATAGCGATTATGCTTGACCCTTATGAAAAGTGTAGTAAACCCTTTTCAAATTGTGAATAGCGACCATTATGAGAACTTGACCCTCATGAATCGCGACCCTAATTATTCATAGTGAGCAGACCCCGGGTATAGCCTTACCTGTACATAACATCAGTATATCAGATTTTCAATTTCATGCACGAAAATTGTGGCATCTAGCTATTTTTGCTATTGTATGTATTGATAAAGGAAATTCGATGTAAGGGCTTATATAACACTGTTACGTTTACGGTGATTATTTACTAAACAATACAAAAGAATTTTGAACCGCTTTAGAACCCCGGTGGTGCAACTTTATATAGGTTTCCCCGCTCAATTTTGCGATTGTGTCATTCGAATTGATAATAGGAGCAAATGAATTCGCGCGATTTGCGATCGCCGTGTCAAAGCAGCATTCGAATTCGTAAATAGTCGTTCAAAATCACGTAGGAGCAAGTGAATTTGCACAAAGAGCATACCTTTTCATCAATAGTCATTCGAAATCGCGAAAGGGCAGTTGACAGTTGGCTGCACATTCGCGAATTCGAGTGCACATAAATTAACTTATATGTCTATTCACAAAAACATATGCGTATGCATGAATTCGCTTGCACTTATTCGGAATTTGGAAGACCGATACCAACGATTACGCGGTAATGCGTGAATTTGAATGACCCTTAAAGGGACTTAGTAACATTGTCCAAATCCTCAAAATAAAATTTGTATTCTAGCGGTTCCCTCATACCTTGTTGTATTCGTATTAACAATAAAATCATGGGACAGGTTTTGGTTTTTCAAATTTCCCTTTCGTTACAAAGATATGTACGATCAAAGTATTCAGATAAGAAAAACTCCGGGCGAGTTTTTCATCCCTGTACAAAGTGAATGCAGTGAGTTAGTGAATATCCCCCAATATCACTTTGCATTTTCGCTCATAACTTGGCCATGCAATGTCCATTTGATTTGAAATTTTCACACAATACCCTGTGGACATATGAGATAACAGCACTATACATTGCATCAACCATTCATCACTTTTTGCACATGCCAACAAAGTTACTAGATCCCTTTAATGAATTCGATTGAAAAAAGGGTAAAATTGAGCGGGAAAACCTATATTAAAAGGCGTAACAGATGATCATTAAAAATGTTGAAAATTACCCCCTATTTTGCAGCTTTTAGGAAAATTGTCATGAAATCAAACCCCTTTTAACGCAAAAATAGGTACAAAATGTCCCTATGGACAAAAAAAGTACAAAAAACTCCTTTCATGACTCCATTATATAGGCCCTACACAAACATTTCGCGAACATCGTCATGTGAAGTATACCTACGAGAAAATGTTAAAATTTCGCTATCATTGTCATGAAAATATACCCTATTTATAATTTCCACGAACATGAAATGTTCGCGAACGCATGCTAAAAAGACCCCTTTTTACGCGAAATTCTTAACGATCATGCGTACACATCATCAATGTGTAGTGACACCACCGGGAATGATACACCGCATTTTGTTTGTATGTGTTTGTTTTGAATAAAAATAATATAATTATATAAGTAGCAATGTAGTCTGTAATAATGACGTTTCGTTTCACGCAGGCCTGTAGCTAGGAAGGGGGGGGGGGGGGGGGGATGCGTTTGGTGCGTTGGATGCGTACGTACACCCCCCCCCCCCCCCCCCACAACAAAAGAAGAAATAATAGAAGTCCAGTTTTGTATCGGTCTCTGGCATCTAAGCCAGTGATCTCGGGCAACGATAGGGCTTGGCGACGAACACCCTCCCTCACAAGTTAATGATCTTTTTACTTTTTTTTAAACAATGCTATTATGTATTTGGCCGAATTTGACATTACTGATAATAATAACATAATTGTATAGAGCTCTCTTCTAATGCACCGATTTTATCTTTCATAGAAGTGCTCCTGGCGCAGGTATCTACAGTATACACACATAGCGAGAATGTACATAGCTTAGAAACACTGTAATATAGTAATCATAATGTATGTATACGTAGATCGATTATAATTGTACAGTATAAAGAACAACCATTGATACATGAACATAGTGAATATTAAACGAGACGAAATAACTGAAAGAAGTGAAAGGCGACTTGGAAGAGTTTTCAAACTAGTCTTAAAGGTAGTGTTGAGTATTGGTATTTCCCGAAGTGCCCCCCTCCCTATATTTTTTGTGAGATAATGAAAAACTGACTGTCAAATTCGAAAGAACATACAATTTAAATGACAGAATATACTTTATTTGATCAAAATCGGTTCAGAAACGGCTGAAATATCCATAAATATATTTGTATTCAAAATGGTCTTCACCGGCAATCACCGGGCGATATTTAGACTGTTTAGAAAAATTTCAAAAAATGCTCGAAGACTACTTTGAAAAAAATCAGAATAGGTTTTTGAAAAGTCGTTGATGATATCTCTATTGAATCATTATTTTAACAAACATTAAATGCACAATTTTTGTATGAAAAAAGGCTAAAACTATTTTATTTTTAAATAGCGCCCTCTTGAGTTGTAATGGCTCTTTTTGAATGATAACAGGGGTTTTACTTAGTCGTTTGTAATTGTGTATACTTTTCGAGCATGGTGAAGTTATAACTATTACTTTGTACCGTAATGGTGCCGGTTTTGGTTACTAAAGTTAAGTTTGACCAATACTCAACTATCCCTTTAATATCTGTGATATCCGTGATAATAGTAAACAAATATACCATGCACTGAGAGCCTCTAGTTGAAATTATGGATTCCGAGGTGACAGGAAAAGCACTATGTTCTGAGGGTCGTAGACCCGAAGAACATAGTGCTTTTTCTGTCACCGAGGAATCCATAATTTCACTAGTGGCTCGAAATAGTGCATGATATATTTGTTTTATATCCTTCGCATAATCATAATCATCGCAAAAATAAATGATTTAAATTAAATTAAAGAAAATAATAAAGAAAAACAAAACATTGATCATGGAACCATCACTGCACTGACTATGTTCTGTTTGTGACACTGACCCCCTTTGCGCAATAGTCCTAGCGCAGAGCGCGTATTGCGCTATATTTCCATTCATGCTTACGCGCATTAACAACTAATGCGCACCCAAATGCAAAACGCGCGCATCAAAGTGAATAATTAACCTGCTTTACATACTACACACGTGTAATTGTATGGAGAAAATAGTTATTCGCACATTACACATACAGCTAGTGCAGTGCACACCGCGGACAATTGTTAAATGACGAATTAGTGTCACGACCACAGAAGGACAACGATGCACAATATGCACCATTGTCGTAATATTTGAATTCGAATACCGCTACGTTATACATGAAATGCATCTCTAGAATATTCTTTGGAACTTATTGATATTCACGGGTGAAAATATGCTGTATTTCTTTTTAAATAACTCTTTGAGAAATCTCGTCGAGCATCTTTCGCAAGCAAAAACAAGACCTCTTCTCGCAGGGAAGTTTTATAACACGCATCTCTATGGGCTCAATATGATCACCCGGCGTCTATGACGTCATTCATGGAATAGCATTTACTATTCCATGAATGACGTCACGCATAGCACATTTTTCTCCATGGGCATTACTATGTTTGGTCACATGACGCTATGTAGACCAATCACTGAACAGGATTTCATTCATGTATGATATAATCTGTAATATTGGTGTAACTCATTCCAAAGTGAATGACGTACCAAGTGTACAATAGCTCCAGTGACGTAGCAACAGGGGGGGGGGGGGGGGGGCATGTACCTTAAGGGTACCTTATCTTATCCTTAGCTTGAGTACATTATTATGTCAGCAACCCGGGGTGGGGGGGGGGGGCACTTTACCGCTCAGTTTTGGGTAGGTTTGTGCCTTCCCAGGGTTCAAATGTAGGGGCTCCGTATAGTGGATCGCCGCGTTTGCAAGGGGGGTCTTCGGAACGGATCGCCCCTCGCCACGTTTGTAAGGGGTCTCCGGAACGGATCGCCCCTCGCCATGTTTGCAAGGGGTCTCCGGAACGGATCGCCCCTCCCACGTTTGCACGGGGTCTCCGGAACGGATCGCCCCACGCCACGTTTGCAAGGGGTCTCCGGAACGGATCGCCCCTCCCACGTTTGCAAGGGGTCTCCGGAACGGATCGCCCCTCCCACGTTTGCAAGGGGTCTCCGGAACGGATCGCCCCTCGCCACGTTTGCAAGGGGTCTCCGGAACGGATCGCCCCTCCCACGTTTGCAAGGGGTCTCCGGAACGGATCGCCCCTCGCCACGCTTGCAATGGGTCTCCGGAACGGATCGCCCCTCGCCACGTTTGCAAGGGGTCTCCGGAACGGATCGCTCCTCGCCACGTTTGCAATGGGTCTCCGGAACGGATCGCCCCTCCCACGTTTGCAATGGGTCTCCGGAACGGATCGCCCCTCCCACGTTTGCAAGGGGTCTCCGGAACGGATCGCCCCTCGCCACGTTTGCAAGGGGTCTCCGGAACGGATCGCCCCTCCCACGTTTGCAAGGGGTCTCCGGAACGGATTGCTCCTCCCACGTTTGCAAGGGGGGACTCCGGTGGCTTTTAAAATTTAGGATTTTGGGGATCTTCGGAACGAAAAATGTAGCTGAAAAGGGGGGTCTTGAGTGGGGCAAATATACTACATGTACCAGACTTGTATACTAGAACAGAAGCTTGTGACAACTCAACGAGCTATGGAAAGAATATGTTGCATTTATCTTTGAGAGACAAAATCAATCACAAAGTCATAAGACAGAAAACAAAGATTAAATACGTTATGGAGAAAGTAAGGGAATCAAAATGGAGATGGGATGAGCATGTAGCAAGACTTAAGGATAATAGATGGACACATCGTTTAACAGAATAACAACCAAGGAAGGGTAAGAGAAGAAGAGGAAGACAAAAGAAAAGATGGAGAGATAAAATAACATCATACATGGGAACGGCCGCATGGATTAGGATAGCTAGAGACAGAAGAGAATGGAAATGTCATGAGGAGGGCCTTGTCCAACGTTTGAATGAACTATAGCTTGATAGATAGATATATGGAGTACCCCCCTCCCCGTGGTCTGCAACTAGAACAACAAGAAAAGGCAGGATGGATATATGGATGGATAAATGGTATTTTATTGATTTCTTGTTTCGCAGTTTCACAACTAAATTGCACATGAATTACAAGATTAAAATATTGTATATACCATGTATACGTTGTTAGAAATCACAGTACAGTTAGTGTAGAATTATTAAAACATTTTATGTTCTTGCTGCGTTTGTGAAAGGTGGAATTATTATTGATTGTGCCATTATTGACATTGCTAATATTAATAGAGCCACAATGGTACTGGGTGGGATATGCCATTGTGATCGAGAGGAGTGGAAGGGTCGTGTATATAGGATTGCTCCCTCTCATTTGACAGTTTTGTAATGTTGTTGTTTTATCATGCACAAGGTTTATGTTTTTTTTGTAGTATAATATACTTTATTTTGTAAATGTGTACCTATTAAACATGTTAAATATATTTAATCAAAACATGAATATTTTACTCTATCAGACTATTTTTTTCTGAATAATTTTCTTTCTTTGCTATGAAAGAAAAAAAAACATATTAAATCAAAACATGAATATTTAATCTATCAGACTATTTTTTTCTGAATAATTGTCTTTATTTGCTATGAAAGAAAAAATGTTTGATGAGAGGAAAAGATGCATGAGTCATCATGACGACGATGATATTAGAGGTATGAGAGTTGTTATGAATAATCACGTTGGATGGTGACGATAATAAAGGTTATATTAATGATTGGGAATGGGGATGAGGATGATGGTGACTATAGCAAAACCCTGCATGTTTCGAAGAAATGGGCATGTTAAGTTCACATAATGTGTGTAAAAGACTTGTACAATTGAAACAATAATATCTTCGCCAATTATTGACCAATGTGTTGGAACAAAGCATCACATGAAAGCTTGTGATGAGGCCTTTCCAATGGTATGAGAATCTACATTTTGATTTTTACCGTCAAGTGCAGGGTTTTGCTATAGCCGGTCTATTATGATGATGATGATGATGGTGATGATGATGGTAATAATGTTGATAATGATGATGATGATGATGAGGATGATGATGAGGATGATGAGGATGATGATGATGATAATGATGATGATGGTGATGATGGTGATGATGATGATGATGATGATGATGATGTTGATGATGATGATGATGATGATGATGATGATGATGATGATGATGATGATGATGATAATGACACGTATATGGCGGTATTGATGATAATAAAGTTCACAGTAATGATGTTGATACTGATGATGGTGATGTTGACAATGGTGATGATACTGATTATGGGTAATGTTGACGATACTGATTATGGGTAATGTTGACAATGGTGATGATGCTGACGACGGTGATGTCGACTATGATTGTGCTGTGTATGCATAATTGGATGTTGGGTGATCATGGTGATGATTTATTATGAATGACGACAGTACGTAGTCAACTCCTACAGTAGCCCCTTGGCACCTCCGACTCATTCATATGTATCATGTGATCGAGAAGGCAATAGACCGCTTCTGTAATGTATGCAAATAATATGCGTATGACGTCAGACTCCCCGTTGGCAAGCTTAACAATAGTAACTAGGTCCGGCAAGCTCCGGCAAACTTAGCTTGCCGGACCTAGTTACTATTGTTAAGCTTGCCAACGGGGAGTCTTACGTCATACGCATATTATTTGCATACATTTCAGAAGCGGTCTATTAAGAACAAGCACACATGAGGAGCAACGGCATTGAAGCAACCATTAGCAGTTAGCAACTTCACCAGTGTATATACAGTAGATAAACACATTCCTCAATCCGCATGCATTGGTGACAAAGACGTTCGCCGGAGGACACCACGTTCTTCAGTTCATATAGATATGGAGAACATTATAACATAGTCATGATTCATAATTAAAATCAAATTACCATCATAGAAGTATGAAACGTCAAAAAAAGTTATTTTATTTATTTATGTATTTATTTATTTATTTTGGTATACATTTCAAACTGATCAGCAGCAGTGCTGAAAGGATCAGTGTACATTGAACATCAAAACATACATAGTATAAATAATACAATATATAGAAATTGATACATTCGAATTCAAATTAATTGGAACATTAATGTTAAGTACAAAATTTACAGAAGTAAATCACTATAAGATAAGCAAAGCTACACTACACAAATAACAAATATAAAATCATTGTGCATAATTGCTAATCAATCACATTTTACAACTATGAATTGTATACAGTAATTCATAACTATATAAGTGATATAAAGTAATTCATAATTGGAACTGTTCTAAATTATTAATCACCAGACAATTAATTAATTACAATATATTTATCATAAAGTAACTATACCTATCAGCTGAATACCTATTGTGAAATCATTATTATATGAGAGCAAGACTAATCTAGTCATATTGATATTTCAATTGAAATTAATAAGCTTAATTTAAAAAAAAATAACTATGTACGTATTACAAGTTTAATATCAATATTTTACCAAAATTCAAGGTACCAAACTGCAAGTATATGAGTATTTGTCATATTACATAAATAAAGAAACAATCTGAGTCTACATTGTTATCATCTAAATGATATTTTAACTATATACATGGGATACATAAGACCAGTACTTCATTATTGCGTCCCGGTTTTTAATGGAAATATTAAAGGGATAGTTGAGGTTTGGTAGAGAGGGCGCTAGACTACTTTTTTTGTGTGAGGTAATGAAAAACTGAGTGTAAAATTTGAAAGAGCATAATATTTAAATAATAAAATCATCTTTGTTTGATCAAAATCGGTTTAGAGACGGCTGAAATATCCATAAATATAACAATTTGTACTAAAGCTGGGGCCCCAGGTTTATTAGAGAATTTTGAACCAGCCGTTAACAATTTAAAAAAATGCTTCCTCTTTTCAAAAAGTTACAAAATAGGTATTTAAATAGTTGTTGGTTATTTCTCTATCTAATCACTATTTCAACAAAACATCACATGCCCAATATTTTATTAAAAATGGTTGAAACCGATGAGTGTTAAGAGAGCGCCCTCTTATGTTTTAACGGCTCTTTTTGAATGATAACATGATCTTTACTACGTCATTTGTAATTTTATGTTCCTTTCTAGTTATAACTATTAGTTTGTAATGTAATGATGCAGGTTTTGGTTACTAAAATTCAGTTTCACCAAAACTGTACTCTCCTTACCAGAACTCAACTATCTCTTTAATCAAGAGCAAATATTAAATTTAGAACGAATTCAAAAGAGAGTCCTTAGAATAATATTGGGATGTGACTATATAACATATGCCAATGCTATTTCATTGTGCAATTTGACTACATTGGAAGCAAGAAGAAAACAACTTTGTGAACAATTTATTATATATTTAGAAAGACACCCTGTTTTTAATGATAGGTTACCAATTAAAAGAGAAAATAGTGCTCTTCCTTACCTTATTCGTGTTTTAAACAATATATAATTCAATTTTGTATAATCATTTTCTTTTCTTATGTACAATTGCGTATTTTGCTGTTTGCATATTACTCATTACTTTTTAAACTTTACAACTTTTAACATGTATCATGCACTTTACAACTTCTAGCATGTAGCATGCACTTTACAAATGTAACAAATGTACAATTCAGCCTTTGGCTGCCAACCATTTAATTAATAAACTATTTTTCAATTCAATTAAATTCAACACAAATAACTTAATTAAATTATACCAAGCAATGCAAATCAATACCACAACACAATCCAACCAAATTCATGGTTTTAATGTTCGTGCCAAATAGGGGATAGTTGATTTACGATATATTTCTGTGTTACATTTAATTGTGCACAATCCCGACATGTTTCGTAATTGTCTTATACATGTACTAGCTTTGGTTGGAGGGAGTAAGTGCCTATGTTTTAGAGATTGCAACATTTGTATGCCAAAAGTAATCAACAATGTGTTTCTACGTAAAGAGAGTGATGGTAGCTTACAAATAGATAACGCTACACTGTATGATGTGTAGTCTCTACCCAATATAATTCTGAGTGCTCGTTTTTAACAAACTCAATTGCGTTGGTTTGAGCATCAGTAATTGAGGTATGCCAAACTGGACAGGCATACTCTAAAATGGGTCTAATGTAGCATGTATAGACGGTCACCATATCCGTAATAGGTGTTTTGACCTCCTAAGAATACAGAGAGTATATAATCTTCGGGATGCTCTAGAAACTATTTCTTGAACATGCAAGTTCCACTTCAAATAATTTTGAATTGTGACTCCTAACAACTTAAAGTGAAAAACAACGTTCAATGGAATTTCATTCAATGTTATATCAGTGTGTGGGTTCATCTGTCGGAGGAAATTATCGAAGCCAATTAAACTGTGTTCCATGTCAACCACAGAAATACAATATAAAATGTCTAACCCCCTATAGCGCCAGCAACGAGAGTATTGCACAACAGCATTGATCTGGTGGCAACATAGGCATGATTGGTGGCAACCATCGGTATAAAAAATATATATCGATGGTGTGTATATCGATGGTGGCAACCAGATCAATGCTGTTACGCAGAACTCTCGTTGGCGGGGGGGGGGGGGGGGGGGATATAGGGGGATAGACGGAACACAGTTTAAAACCTAAACTACATTTGAGGCTGTACTGATCCCAGAACCATGGATACCAGAACCTCAGAACCTCAGATGCACAACTATATAAACATGTAATGTAATACATGCATATGTTTCAAGTGCTATGGTACAAAGCCTGGTAAAACTTCTTTTTTTTTTCTACTGGAGTTGAATTGTTACAGAATACTGTAATGATGTCAGTGTGTGAATCATCGTTAAAATTTTTAATATGTTTGGAGGTGAAATATTGCAGGATATGTCATAGTGTGTGAATTGTTATTCACATTTTTCAAACGACTGTGACAGAAATAATAATAACACTAATACTAACTTTCATTTATAAAGCTAAGCGCAACATAGAAAGTCTTTCATTTTTTTGTTTTACTTTTTTATAACAGAACATGGATCTCATCAATTATTAGCACGAAATTGAAGATTTGAGATGGAAAATGTTGTACTAAACATTAAGTCCTCATATGATTTATGTAATGTCCAGATACCCATACTTAGGACACTGGTACTGTCTTTGTGAGATCAATATTTTGTTTATGTAGGCCAATAAAAGAAAACTATAGTATTTTGTAATGAAATTACCAAATTACATTAATGTACAAATATTCAGGCAGATGTAATTGCGGCACACATGTTTTGTAAGCCAGAAGTACTTTAAAAAGGAATCTAAACAAAAACATTAGTGCTCACTTCTCAAGTATATCTTTAAATGTCATATTCTTGTTCAATCTTCTCTGTTAATGAGCATAGTGTATGCTATTTTCATTATACAACTCATTTTAACATTATGGTTAAACTTATTTTCTTTCATGATCAGTGCCTATTTGCAATTGCTATAATGTACATGTACATGTATGCTAAGATGGGCTATTAAAAGCTTTAAAGCTTTTCGGTATTTTTTTGTGAGGTAATGAAAAACTAAGTGTACAATTCGAAAGAGCTCACAATTTTAAAGACAGAATCAACTTTGTTTGTTCAAAATCGGGAACAGATGAAATCTCCATAAAATATATCCCATCGGAATAAATGTTGGGGACCAACTTTTATTCGATAATTACAAATATATATACAAAGCGTTCGCATTTTTGAAAATAAACCAAAAAGCCTTTCTACTGTTTTTGGCAATATCTCTATTTAATCACTACGCTTTAATATAACTCACATTCACAATTATTGATACAAAATTGTTGAAACTTTCAGGTAACTGAAGGCAGCACTCTTGCGTTAACGGCTGCTTTATAAAAATGAAAACAACCTAACAAAGCATGCTGTTACATCTTTCTGCCATTCAAGCATGGTTGAGTTATAACTGTTGGTTATAGATGATAATGTGCAAAATTAGTTACTAAAATTTACTTTTACTAGAACTGTACTATCCCTTTAATGTTCATAGTGTATGATATTTTAAATATGCAACTTATCTTTATTAACGTATCATGGTTAAGCTCCTTTTAAAAATCATGATTAGTGCCTTTGCAATTGGTATAATCTATGCTAAAATGGGCCCAACCATTAATGTGTATGTTCCATAAAGCAGTGCTCTACATTAATTTTTTCTTTTTCTAGCGGTCCAATATTTTCATATTTTGGGTAGCCTGAATTGAATTTTTGATGGCCTGAAAATTAAAAAAAAAAAAAAAAAATGATGTTCAAGTAACCAACAAGCATGTTTCTGTAAATGATTGCAATAAACAGAGTACATTTGTTCCGTCTCATTAACTTAATATGTATTTACATACATTCATACAATTCATACAAATTGCCGATGCATGTTTCGATTTCGGTGGCCCGATTGGACCACCAAAATGCAGATTTTTGCCTTTTCTGGTTGCCCGACATCAATTTTTGGCGGCCCTGGGCCATTGCTAATACCGAGCCTTGCCCTACAGTAAGATTTATTTGTTCTTTAAAATTATTCCATTTCCATAACAATCTTGAAACCTTTTAAAATGAAGATATTAAACAAATATATAAAAGTATGAATGTTGCTCTTTTATATGAACCCTCCTACCATAGATAAGTATACATTGTCATAAGATATCTTCTAGCTTTTCAGGAAATGTCTTGTTAAACAATGCTAAAGAAAAAGAAAATGAAACCTCATTTGGTCATTTTGTCAGTTGGTAAACCGTTGTACAAAGAATTTACACCTTTGACTTTTGTTGAAACTTCACATTTGCTAAAGACATCAACTAAAGGATGATGTTCTCAGATAGTGATTTTAATTCCTTTGGTTAGCAAACAATTAACAACGGCCATATCAATAGAAATAATTTCAAAAATGTCTCCATCCCAAATAGGTATCTTTACTTTTACATGTATGCAGGGTGTGTGCGGGTTTGTGTGTGGGGTGTATATGTGTGTGTATGGGTGTCAACAGGCGGGGGATGGGGGGACATGACCTGGACCCCACATTTGAATGTGGAGGGGGTTGCCCCCCCCCCCCCCCTCCCCCATTTCTTATAATGTACATTATGTATGTTTGAATCCATAGCTTGCACTACAAATGTGAAAGTTCTGTTTGAGGCATGTCAGGGATTCACAAAATCGCACAATTTCTAGCCCCAAAATGCCCCAAATTGCAACACTCTATCCGATGGACATAATTATTGTGTTACTATATTTTGGGAAGTGCCCCGTTCCGTTTTTGGAGGGCCACCCTTTATATAGGTAATACAAATGCAATGAGGTATGTGAGGACCGCTAGGGTACAGAGTAAGGTTTGAGGATTTTGACAATGTTACTAGATCCCTTTAAACACCTCCAAGTTTTTATAGTCAATTGAAACTTTTAGTACTACACGGAAAACTGAATATCTTCTTTTGATTTCATTAACTTTCTTTTAAGAGCCTTTTAAAACCTTCAATTGATAGTCACATTTGTGTTATATTTTTGGAAAAGGTTTTTTGCCATGTGATACCTGACAATCAAAGATGGTTTCATTTGGTGTCATATCGCACTTTCATAATTATTGTTGCGAAAGATTAATAATTTATTTGTTATGGTATATATATAATGTCTCATTAAAAGCCATTGTATTCGTTTTTGTTGTTGTTAAAAGGACGAAGAAGAAAGGAAATAGATTCTGATTGGATGTTCGTTTTTCTGCTATCTTTTGTCTATGTTCTCAATAGGAGAATATAGAAAGAAGTAACAAATAGTATACTCAGTGGGGGGGGGGGGGGGGTGGTTCGGAGGGGGGGGGGGCATGCCAAATGAAGAAATAAATACATAACAAAATTAAACATATTCCCCTCATGTTTTGTGTTGTTTTTGGCAAATTATGATTATTTTTTTAAATTAATTTGTTTATTTGGTTTATTTATTTATATATTTATTTGTTCATTCATTTATTCATTTAATAATTTTCTTTTTTTATTTATTTGTTATTACTATTTGTTTTTATTTTATTATTATTATTTTTTTTCTTCATTTGGATCATTTATTTATTTGTATTTTATTTTGTATTTATGTATTTTATTTATTTATTTTTTTATTTGTATTTATATATACTGTATATATATTTGTTTGTTTGTTTGTTTGTTTGTTGTTGTTGTTTTTGTTTTTTTTTTGGGGGGGGGGGATTCCCCGTGCCCCCCCCCCCCCCCCCCCCCTCCCCCTCTCTGTAGCTACGCTACTGGCTTTGTATATCCAACCCTCGGAATCGGTTTTTGTCAGATCTGCATGCGGTTGTTCTTGAGTAGGCAGATTAGTTGCATTTTTCTTGCTAATGCAGTAAAGCCTCTCCACGGAGACTACGTTTCACATAATTATTCACCAATGACTTCTACTGTATTTCAGTGTAGATGGTATATTTTGGCTGAAAGGTAGGTGTTGGTGTAATCGAGATATAGGTACGAACAGTTAACTCAAACACAGTTAGAAGAATATTTGGGCTGAAATGGAGTGCATCCCGCGAAGGAGGTTTCGTTTTTGCCAAGTCGTCATAGTGATATTCCTCTTCATCGTCATCCCTTTCGTCTTCATGATACCATTCGTAGCGACAACACGTTTCCTGACAACATGCACACCTTCCCCAGACCCATGCACGTTCAAGCAAACAAGTACTGGGCTGTACGCTGACTGCTCAAACCGGGGGTTAACAGTGACACCATGTGACCTTCCCGAAGACGTTGTCAGTCTTAGCATGGACACCAACAATTTCACCTTCTTGGATCGCCGCTCTTTCGCTGGAGTACCGGACCTGAAAGTCCTTTCTCTGATAAAGAATTCAATACGATATATCGACGAGGATACCTTCAGTGGAGTACCGGCCTTAGAAAAGATAGTGCTGATTGCAAACGAGCTTGCTTCATTACCAGATACTGTCTTCTTGAAGAATCACAATCTACAAATCATTATTTTGTCGTTCAACAATTTCAGGTCATTGCCTATTGGTGCTCTGAATTCGTTCAAACATGGAGGAAGAGTATCTCTTAATAACAACCTCATTAAGGAAGTGAATTTCAAAGGGATTTCTTCCACGAACATATCCACGCTCATGCTACAAAGGAACAAGCTTTCTTGTGTCGATGCAAGCGATTTCTTCCCTCTGTCAACTAGTCATATAGGGACATTCGAACTGAGTTTAAATAACTTGAAGGTCTTAAAAGATTCGGTATTTCATCACCTGCGATTCGTCAGAAAATTAGATTTGACACACAATAGTTTTTCAATCTTCAATTTGACTTCAATAAATAGTATGTCTTCCCTTGAAACACTTGTTCTTATTTCTTGTAAAATAAAATCGATTCGTGGATTCGCTAATGTTTCTAGTAATAAAAGTGACATTATACCCCCTTTGCGTGAGTTGAGGCTGTCTCAGAACAGGATAGGAACAGTACCTCCTAAAGTGTTTGTAGGACTTGATCAGCTCATTTTTCTAGACCTTACACGATCACTGATCATATCTCTGCTCAGTGATTCATTTCGTGGCCTTACACATCTGCAGCATTTAAACTTGAGTCGAAACCTTCTACAGGCTGTACAAGCAGAAGTATTCAGACATCTACCAAATCTCAAGACACTCCGATTATCGAAAAATAAGTTCACTGTTCTAAGGCCATCGCAGTTCAGAGGAGTAGATCCGTTAGAATATTTGGATTTGTCACATAATCAGATAAGTGACTTTGATATCAGTGTTCAATGGAATACCCCGTCATTGGAGATGTTGGACATAACATTTAATTTCCTTACTTCCTTGCAGAAGGGGTGTTTCCAAGGATTAGACAATCTAAAAATTCTCAAACTTTCTTCCAACCCCATCGCTAATTGGGGGGGAGGTACCCTTACAGGTCTTGGCAATCTCACCAACCTAATTATGTTAAATTTAAGTCGCTTGGCAAATTTTCAATATCCTTTCAGGGGCGCCGGGAGCTTGTCAAGACTTGATATGTCGCACAGTTCACTCCAAGGTTTGGAGCGTATCTTCCTTAATCTGCCATCTCTTACGGTATTAACACTGAAGGATGTGCAGATTAGTAGAGAAAGTTTTAGAACGCGCACTCCAGTCTTTTCATCTCTTTCGAATCTTACAACCCTTGTTATATCTGAAAATCCTTTAGATGACATGTTACCAGGATCTTTTGACGGCCTCTTCGGACTGAATGAACTTTATTTGCACAAATGTGGAATAACAACTCTCCAACCTGGTGTCTTCAGGAATTTGTCATCTCTTATGGCACTGAACTTGGCGGACAATAACATCCAGTTATTTACTTCCGAACACTTGAGCCTCCTGCCTTCACTCAACAATCTTGTGTTGGCAAAGAATCAACTTCGAGGTGTCCTTGACCCCGATCTCTTCACATACAATACGCAGCTGCGTTTCCTTACTCTAGCTAATAACGTCATAACAGGATTTAAAGAAAACACCTTTCTTACAATCAGGGTTCTCGATGTGTCGGGAAATCCTCTAGCATGCACGTGTGACCTGGTGTGGTTTAGGCGTCATTTGGACAACAGCAATGTTACTCTGCATAATCCGCTCAAAACGAATTGCTCGGCGAAATCCATTCAGCAATTTGTTGGCAAACCAGTACTCGAATTCGCCCCCGACCATTACTGTGGTCCTTTTACCGTTGCTTACATATTTGGTTCTTTGTTGGCTGTTGCCCTCATTGCTTTGGTGGTGATGGCGTACCGGCATCGCTGGTGGTTGAACTACGCATTCTTCCATGTCAAGCTCCTGGTCATTGGTTACGACGAGCTGCAAGATGGGAGAGGGCCTCTTGACTACGTCTACGACATCAATGTGATCTTCCCGGATGATGACGAGGAGTGGGCTCGGATGGTATTCGTTGCGGCATTTGAGGATCACCTCCCAGACTTTCCCCGAGACAGAGTGGTCTGTGGTGAGGATGACCTCCCACTAGGGGGAACTCGTCTTGACGCCATCGACTACGTCATCGAGAACAGCTTCAAGATCATCGTGATCGTGAGCAACGCGGCAGTCATTGATGCTCACTTCATGACGCAGCTGCAGATGGCCGTGGAGCACATGAACGAGGTGCAGCTGGAGAAGGTGGTCCTGGTCTTCAGAGAGGAGGTCCCAGACGACCAGTTGCCGTACTTGGCGAGGCTATTCCTGAGTAGAAATAAGCCATACTTCGAGTGGACTGAAGACAACTACGGGAATAGACTGTTCTGGGAGAAACTGGCGAGGAATTTGAGGTACAACAAGATAATGAACTGTATTCTCCCCTTATGAGAAGGAACTTTTCTACCTAGGTATCCGGGGTAATCTCCCTATCCGTATAATGGTCGCTATTCAGGGTCGCTCTATTCATAATAATATACAAAATCGCTATTCATAGACATGATTAAACAGGGTTGTTATTCATAATACAATATCAGGGTGGCTAATTATGATGTAAGAAAGGGATCACTATTCATAAAACAATGCCAGTGTGGCTTGCGACTGTGAATAATGACCTTTATGAATAGTGTAGTGAACCCTTTTAAAATTATGAATAGCGACCCTTATGCATAGTGAGCGGACCCCGGGTAGCCTTACCTGTACATACGTATCATCAGTACGTAAGGTTTTCAATACCATGCACGAGAATTTTGGCATCTAGCTGTTTATGTTAATTCATTATAGTCATAGGGGTCGCTATTCATAATACCATATCAGTGTTGTCATATTGTAAGAAAATAGGGTCGCTAAAGGCGCTATTCATACAAAAATGACAAGGCGGCTTGCGACCATTTCCTTTCATTATAAATTGCGACCCTCGATGTGAATTATGAAAAGCTATTATGCTTGACCCTTATGAAAAGTGTGGTGAATCCTTTTCAAATTATGAATAGCGACCCTTATGAGAAATTGACCCTTATGAATCGCGACCGTTATTCATAGTGAGCAGACCTCGGCTAGCCTTACCTGTACATAACCTAAGTATATCAGATTTCCAATGTCATGCACGAGAATTGTGGCATCTAGCTATTTTTGCTATTGTATGTATTGATACAGGAAATTCGATTTAGGGGCTTATATATATAACACTGTTACGTTTGCGGTGATTATTTACTAAAAGTACATCGACTTTTGAACCGCTTTAGAACCCCGGTGGTGCCACTTTATATTAAAAAGCGTAACAGATGATCATTAAAAAAAAGTTGAAAATAACCCCCTATTTTGCAGCTTTTAAGAAAATTTTCATGAAATTACACCGCTTTTTAACGCAAAAACAGGTATAAAATGGCCTTTTAAAATCATGGCCCCATTTGTTTGCATTTCAAGTACACACTTACCCAGCTAGCCACCTGACGTCGTGCCATCGTTGGGCCGATGTCATTTTCGTTGTAAGGGGACGTTGGGCCAACATGCGACATGCGACGTCACCGAGACGTTAAAATGTCCGCCAGCCCAACATCAGCTCGGCGTCTTTTTTTAATGCTGGCCCAACGTCATTTAGCGATTTCGGCCCAACATCAATTATTGACAATGGCCCAATGTCAGTTCTAACGTAGGCCCAACATCGATTCCTGACGTTGAGAGAACATCAAGTTTTGACGACGGCCCGACGTTAAAATGTCCGCCAGTCTAACATTGTCCCAACATCATTTTGTGATGTCGGGCAAATGTCAATTTCCGACAATGGCCCAACACCGAATCCTGACATAGGACAGATATCAAATTCTGATATGGGCTCGACGTTAAAATGTCCGCCAGCCCAACATCGTCACTACGTCATTTTGTGATATTGGCATAACGTCAATTTCCGACAATGGCCCAACATCAACTCATGACATTGGACCAACATAACATTATGATGTCGGCTCGCTGTTAAAATGTCCGCTAGCCCAACATTGTCACGACATCATTCTGTGATGTTGGTCCAACGTCAATTTCCGCCAATGGCCCAATATCAAATCCTGACGTTGGGCCAACATCAAATTCTGACGTTGGCCCGACATTAAAATGTCCGCCAGCCCGACATTAGCCCAACGTTATTTTTTATTGTTGGCCCAACATCAAATCTTGACGTTGGCCCAACATCAAATCTTGACGTTCGCCCGACGTTTGAATGTCCGCTAACCCAACATTGGCCCAACGTCATTTTCTGATGCTGGACCAACATCAACATTTGACAATGGCCCAATGTCAAATGGCCAACGTAGGACCAACATCAAAAACGTAAAAAGAAATTGGAAAACATGAATAGATTCCACGTCCGATCCATGCATTTTGTTTAACCTTTACACACATTCATTCATAAATCATAATTCTATAAATATCCTATTCCTATACCTATTGCCTACTCCTAAACCTATCATCCTATCGTCCTACAAACATAGGTCGCAGTCGGTATACTATATATACACCTCTTCTTAGCATGTATGTTTTGTAATTGTTAGTATTTGTAGAGCGTTGAATTTGAAATAATCCACCTTCAAATCATATTCATAACGCTATTTAAGGTGTTATTTATATTATTATATATCCTTCTAAATTATATACAGCAGCAAGGACATGACAAAATTATATTTTTTTATATAAATAATTCCAAAAATCGAAAATTTTCATTTCACTTACGATCGCTTATAATCGATCATGAATTTCCCGATAGCAATACTTCTTTTTTTTTTACTTTTGAATTACTAATGTTTGTAATCGATTAACGAAATTCAATTCAGTATAGATTCTCAAAGCAAGTTAACAAAAATATAAGTACCCAGCTAGCTAACTGACGTCGGACCGGTGTCGGCAGGTCGTCGGCAAGATCGCGGTCGGCAAACAGACGTCGCGCCAACATTACGCCAACGTCGAATTTAAGTTGGAGGTTTTGGAAATGAAATAAGTCGGAAAATGGTTGTAGTTGAATGTCGTGCCGATCTCATTAAGTTGACGAAAAAAATACGTCTCAAATAAAACGTCGCGCTAAAATCGCACCAATGCCGAAACTGGTACCAATTTAAGAGCTTGATAGAGGGTTGTAATATTAATGTTGGCCCGATGTCAATAAACCAACATGAATATGACATCTCAAATATGACGTTGGGCCAATGTTGTACCGATTTCGGAATATATCATTTTAAGAGGTCGGTAAATGGTTGAATGTGGAATTGATGTCGGACGGATGTTATTAATTGGACATCAATATGACATCACAAATATGACGTCAAGCCGATATCGCGCCGATGTCAGAATTGGCAGCAATGACACGAGTCGGCAAATAGTCATGAAATCGATGTTCAGCCGATGTCAATATTCTGACATGAATATGTCATCTCCAATATGACGTCGGGATAATTTCGCGCAGATGTTGGAACTGGTAGCAATTAAAGAGGTCGGTAAATGGTTGTAACATTGATGTCGGACCAATGAGTTTTATTGGACATCCATATGACATCTCAATTATGACGCCAAAGCGATATCCTGCCGATGTCATAAATGGCACCAATGAAACTAATCATTAAATAGTCATTAAATGGATGTTTTGCCGATGTCAATAATTCGACATAAATATGACATCTCAAATATAAAATCGGCCTTCTATCGCCCCGATGTTGGAACTGGTAGTAATTTAAAGGGGTAGTTTAGTTTTGGTAGAGAGGGCGCTGCACATCACAATTTCTTTGTGAGGTAATGAAAAACTGAGTATCGAATCTGAGAGAACATGCAATTTTAATGGCAGAATAAACTTTATTTGGTCAAAATCGGTCCAGAAACGGCTGAAATATCAATAAATATATATGATCTTATAATTATTTGGGGCCCAAATAATTAGATGAATTTAGATGAAATTAGATGAATACACTTTTTCAAAGATTTTCAAAAGCGTTTTTTAAATAGTTGTTGATGATCTCTCTATTTAATCATGATTTCAATAAAACATCACATGCATAATTTTGTATTAAAAATAATTAAAACCAATGCCTTTTTAGAGAGCGCCCTCTTGTGTTTTAATGGCTCTTTTTGAATGATAATGGGCTTTTTACTTAGTCGTTTGTAATTTGTTATACCTTTCTAGCATGGTGGAGTTATAACTATTAGTTTATAATGTTACTGTCCAGGTTTGGTTACTAAAGTTCAGCCTTGCCAAAACTGTACTACCCCTTTAAGAGGTCGGTAATATGCTGTGAAATTGATGTCGGGTCACAGTTATTAATTAGACATAAATATGACATCCAAAATATGAAATGGGCCTATACCGCACAGATGTCGGAACTTTACGAAATTTTAAAGGTGGGTAAAAGGTTGTGAAATAGATGTCGGGCGGAGGTCATTACTCCTACATAAATATGACATCTCTACTATGACGTCAGTCCGATATTGTGATGATGTTGTATCTGGTAGCAATTTAAGAGGTCGGTACATGGTTGTGAAATTGATGTCTGGCCAATGTTATTAATTGGACCTCAATATGACATCTCTATATGATGACGCCAAAGCGATATCCTGCCGATGTCAGAACTGACAGCAATTAAACAAGTCGGCAAATGGTCATTAAACTGATGTTGTGCCGATGTCATTAATCCGACATGAATAAGAGATCTCAAATATGACGTCGGGCTAATATCGCGCAGATGTTGGAACTGGTAGCAAATTAAGAGGTCAGTCAAAGATTGCAAAATTGATGTTGGGCTTATGTTATTAAATATACATAAATATGACAGCTCAAATATGACGTTGGGTCAATGTTGTACCGATGTCGGAACTGGCGACCATTTGCCGGCTTGTTTCATTGCTGCCAGTTCTGACATCGGCAGGATATCGCTATGGCGTCATCATTGAGATGTCATATTCATGTCTAATCATTGACTTCGGCACAACATCAATTAAATGACCATTTGCCGAGTTGTTTCATTGCTGCAAGTTCTTACATCAGCCTGACATATTTATCATATTCATGTCTAATTAATAACATCGGACCGATATCAATTTTACTACCATTTACCGACCTCCTTAATTGCTATCTTTTCCGACATCGGCGCGATATTAGCCCGACGTCATATTGGAGATGGCATATTCATGTCCGACTATTGACATCGGCGCAACATCACTTTTATGATCATTTGCCGACTTGTTTCATTGCTGTCAGTTCTGACATCGGCAGGATATCGCATTGACGTCATCATTGAGATGTCATATTCATGTCGGATCATTGACATCGGCTCAACATCAACTTAATGACTATTAGCCGACTTGATTCACTGCTGCCCATTCTGACGTCGTAGGATTTCGGTTTGACGTAAAAATTGAGATGTCCTATTCTTGTCTCATTACTAACATTGTCCCGACATTAATTTCACAACCATGACTGACCACTGACTGAATAATTGATGTTGGGTCGAAATCGCAAAATGACGTTTGGCCAGCATTAAAAAAAAAAAAACGCCGCGCTGATGTTGGGCTGGCGGACATTTTTACGTCGTGGCGACGTCGGATTTTTAATGTAGGCCCAACGTCGTCTTAAAACGACTTTTTACATTGGCCCAATGCTGGCACAACGTCAGGTGGCTAGCTGGGTAGCGACCTCTTAAATTGATACCAGTCCCAACATCGGCGCTATATTAGGTCGACCTCTTATTGGAGATGTCATATTAATGACATTGGGCCATTGTCAAATTTTGATGTTGGTCCAGCATCAAACGTCGGGCGAACGTCAAGATTTGATATTGGGCCAACAATAAAAAATAACGTTGGGCTAATGTCGGGCTGGCGGACATTGTAATGTCGGGCCAACGTCAGAATTTTATGTTGGCCCAACGTCAGGATTTGATATTGGGCCATTGGCGGAAATTGACATTGGGCCAACATCACAGAATGATGTTGTGACAATGTTGGGCTAGTGGACATTTTAACCTCGCGCCCATATCATAATGTTATGTTGGTCCAATGTCATGAGTTGATGTTGGGCCATTGTCAGAAATTGCCGTATCACAAAATGACGTGGTGACGATGTTGGGCTGGCGGACATTTTAACGTCGAGCCCACATCAGAATTTGATATCTGTCCTATGTCAGGATTTGGTGTTGGGCCATTGTCGGAAATTGCCATTTGCCCGACATCACAAAATGATGTTGGGACAAGGCTAGCGGACATTTTAACCTCGCGCCCACATCATAATGTTATGTTGGTCCAATGTCATGAGTTGATGTTGGGCCATTGTCAGAATTGACGTAATCACAAAATGACGTGGTTACGATGTTGGGCTGGCGGACATTTAACGTCGAGCCCACATCAGAATTTGATATCTGTCCTATGTCAGGATTTGGTGTTGGGCCATTGTCGGAAATTGCCATTTGCCCGACATCACAAAATGATGTTGGGACAATGTTAAGGCTAGCGGACATTTTAACCTCGCGCCCACATCATAATGTTATGTTGGTCCAGTGTCATGAGTTGATGTTGGGCCATTGTCAGAAATTGACGTATCACAAAATGACGTGGTGACGATGTTGGGCTGGCGGACATTTTAACGTCGAGCCCACATCAGAATTTGATATCTGTCCTATGTCAGGATTTGGTGTTGGGCCATTGTCGGAAATTGCCATTTGCCCGACATCACAAAATGATGTTGGGACAATGTTAGGCTAGCGGAGATTTTAACCTCGCGCCCACATCATAATGTTATGTTGGTCCAGTGTCATGAGTTGATGTTGGGCCATTGTCAGAAATTGACGTATCACAAAATGACGTGGTGACGATGTTGGGCTGGCGGACATTTTAACGTCGAGCCCACATCAGAATTTGATATCTGTCCTATGTCAGGATTTGGTGTTGGGCCATTGTCGGAAATTGCCATTTGCCCGACATCACAAAATGATGTTGGGACAATGTTAGGCTAGCGGACATTTTAACCTCGCGCCTACATCATAATGTTATGTTGGTCCAATGTCATGAGTTGATGTTGGGCCATTGTCAGAAATTGACGTATCACAAAATGACGTGGTTACGATGTTGGGCTGGCGGACATTTTAACCTCGAGCCAACCGCGATAAGCCGACATCCGGCCAACAACTTATGACATCGGCACGACGTCAGGTGGCTAGCTGGGTAGAAGTACATCCCCTATTTCAAGATTTCAAGTAAAAAATAACTCCTTTCATGACTCCATTATACACAAACATTTCGCGAACATCGTCATGTGAAGTACCTTCGAGAAAATGTTCAAATTTCGCTATCATTGTCATGAAAATATACCCTATTTATAATTTCCACGAACATGAAATGTTCGCGAACGCATGCTAAAAAGACCCCCTTTTACGCAAAATTCTTAACGATCATGCCTACACATCGTCAATGTGTAGTGACACCACCGGGAATGGAAGTCCGTGTAGGTTTGAATAATAGAATACACCACATTCTTTTCGTTTGTGTGTGTTTGTTTGAATAAAATAATATAATTAATTTATATAAGTAGCAATGTAGTCTGTCGTAATGGCGTTTCACGCAAGAAGGGAGGGGGTGCATTGGGTGCGTACGCACCCCCTCCCCCCCCCCCCCCCCCCCCAACAAAAAAAGAAAGAATATAAGTCCACTTATGTATCGGTCTCTGGCATCTAAACCAGTGGTCTCCCACAAGTTAATGATCTTTTTATTTGTTTTAACAATGTTATTATGTATTTGGCATAAATTGAATTTTAATGTTTAGTAATTTACTACTAGAGCTCTCTTTTAATGCACCGATGCACACAACGAGAATGTACAAAAATACTGTAATATAGTAATTAAATGTACGTAGATCTATTATAATTGTACAGTATAAAGAACAATCATGAACTGATGGATACATGAACATAGTGAATAAACGAGACAAATATAATGAAAGAAGTGAAAGGCGACTTGGAAGAGTTTTCAAACTAGTCTTAATTGTGATGTTGGTGTAACTCATTCCAAAGGGAATGGCCCAAGTGTACAATAGCTCCAGTGGCGTAGCAACAGGGGGCTCGGGGCGCATGTACTGCATGAATGACAAGTTAACATGACTATCTTATCTTCAGCTTGATATGCAGGGATTGATATACGGCATAACTTTAGTGCTCCTTTTTGCGCTGAGTATATGTCAGCAAACCGGGGGCTGGGGGGCACTTTACCAAATTTGGGGTATAATAGGTATGTGCCTCCCCAGGGTTCAAATGTAGGGGCTCCGGAGCGGATCGCCAAGTTTGCAAGGGGGGTCTCCGGCGGCTGTTAATTTTCACTACCAGCAGATCCAGCGGAACGGCGGAACGGGCGGAACGGCCGATATTTTGGATTGGTGGGAGGGGGGGGGGGGGGGGGGTTGGGAGGGTTTCCGGAACGAAGGAACGGCCGTTTTATGATTTTGGGGTTTCTGGAACGGCGGAACGACCGATATAGGATTTTGGGGGTCTCCGGAACGAATTGAGCTGAAAAGGGGGAGTCTTTAGGAGGTACGTACATTTACTACCAGGTATAGGTATCCCCCCTCCCCCCGAGAACAACAAGAAAACTTTCACAACTAAATTGCACATGAATTACAAGAGAAAAAAATATATACTTTGTAGAAAATTACAGTACATTTAGTTAAGAATTATTAAAACATTTCATATTAATGCTGCGTTTGTGAAAGGTGAAATTAGTATTGATTGTGGCATTATTGACATTGTTACTATTAATAGAGCCACAATGGTACTGGGTGGGATATGCCATTGTGATTGAGAAGAATGGAAAGGTCGTGTATATAGGATTGCGCCCTCTCATTTGACAGTTTTGTAATGTTGTTGTTTTATCATGCACAAGGTTTATGTTTTTGTAGTATAATATACTTTATTTTGAAAATGTGTACGTATTAAACATATTTAATCAAAACATAAATATTTTAAAACTCTATTAGACTATTTTTCCTGAATAATTGTCTTTCTTTGCTATGAAAGAAAAAAAAACATATTAAATCAAAACATGAATATTTAATCTATCAGACTATTTTTCTGAATAATTTTCTTTATTATTTTGCAATGAAAGAAAAAACATGCGATGAGAAGAAAAGATGCATGACGACGACGATATAAGAGGTATGAGAGTTAATAATAATAATAATAATACATTAGATTTATATAGCGCTTAATAATACACAATGTATTCTCTAAGCGCTTCACATAATTATACAGTACAAGCATAAGATCTAATTAATATAAACATAATAAAGGAAACATACTGTATATACAAAAATAAATCATACAAAAAGAAACGTCTTCAGAGATTGTTTGAATAAATTGATTGAGGGTATTGAGTTGTTATGAATAATCACGTTGGATGGTGACGATAACGAAGGTTATATTTATGATAAGGAATGGAGATGAGGATGATGGTGATCATGATGATGATGATGACTATAGCAAAATCCTGCACTTGTCGGTAATTCATGTTTCGAAGAAATGGGCATTTTAAGTTCACATAATGTGTGTAAAAGACTTATGATTGTAAAATTAAAACAATCATAATTTATATTGACCAATTTGTTAGAACAAAGCATCAAATGAAAGCTTGAGGTGAGGCCTTTCTAATGGTATACCTCTGTTAGATAACGATTCCCTTTTAAGATGTGATAATTAAATGAGGTAACATTTTATGTAGGGCGGAGATAATGCCTTGGATGAGAATGAAAGAAAATATAATGGACGATATTTATAGGACGTTCTATTTGTTTGATACGAACAAAAAATCAACTTTTCACCACTCAATCTGTTAGAAGAAATCATACTGCCAAATTAAAGGGGACCACCAGGCAAAGGACAACACATTATTATATGTTTTGGTACCGTTTTGTGATATCAAATAGATACCCAACATTTTGCAAAGGACTGTGTTATTCATAAACAAAGCAATTAATTTCCCCCACTTACGGAACCACTACTATTTCCTGGTTCCATACGGGCCAAATATTTGCGAGTGCTCCAATGCTATTCACGCGTACGTTCAGAGAGAATACAATCCCGGGCGATTCGTTCGCTCTGCACACACTTAGTCTCGTACATACAGATCCATTAACGCATGCTGTAGAATGGTGATGCGTTTCCAATTAAAAAAAAAATTTCTGGACATGTTGATGGAATGGAATACTAAATATGATACCTTTCATTTATAAGGATACTATTTTGGGGGGTGGTACCCTTTAAATTCACATAACGTGTGTAAAAGACTTATGATTGTAAAATTAAAACAATTATATCTTCGCCAAATTTGACCAATTTGTTAGAACAAAGCATCGAAAGAAAGCTTTTGATGAGGCCTTGCTAGTGGTATGAAAATCTACATATTGAATGTTATCGACAAGTGCAGGGTTTTGCTATGGCCAGTTAAGGATGGTGATGATGATGCTGATGGTGATGATGATACACTCCCCTGCACTTTCAAACGAAGGATAGGGAGGGACATGTCTACCCCGCCCCACGCCTGTCGACGCCCATGACAACGGTGGTGATGATGATGACGATGATGATGATGATGATGATGATGATGATGATGATGATGATGATGATGATGGTGATGATGGTGATGATGATGATGATAATAACAAGCACACATAAGGAGCAACGGCATACACTGAAGCAACCGCTAGCAACTTCACCAGTGTATATACAATTTAGATAAACACATTACTCAATCCGCATGCAGTTGCTGACAAAGACGTTCACCGGAGGACATCATGTACGTTGTTCACTTTTGTCATATATATATGGTGAACATTATAATTATGAAAAAGTCAAGATTCATAATTAAAAGTAAATCATCATCATATAATTAGGGGTCGACAAAAGCACAAGTTATCAAAGCCAATTAAACTGTGTTCCATGTCTATCCCCCTATAGCGCCACCAACGAGAGTTTTGCATAATAGCATCGATCTGATGGCAACATAGGTGGCAATACAACCCATAGAGCTGTAAATAGAAAACTATACAGCTCTATGTGGCAACCAGATCAATGCTGATTCTCAGAATACTCGTTGGCGGCGCTATATAGCTATGGATAGACGGAACACAGTTTAGAACCTAAACTACATTTGAGGCTGTAGTGATCACAGAAACATGGATACCAGAACCTCAGATCCTAAGATGCACAACTATATAGACATGTAATGTAATACGTGTATAATATGTTTCAAGTGCTATTGTACAAAGCCTTGTAAAACGTTTTTTTGTTTTGCCTGGAGTTGAATTGTTACAGAATACTGTAATGATGTCAGTGTTTGAATAATTGTGAACATTTTAAATATATTTGGAGTTGGATAGTTGCAGGATATGTCACAGTGTGTGAATTGCTTTTTAAATTTGTTTAATGACTGGGACAGAAATTTAGAAAGTATTTCATTGTTCTGATCTTTTTATTACAAAAAATGGATCTCATCAATTATTTAATTTTTGTGTCGCCTACATTTCAAGCTCTTTGAGCTTTTTCCTGCTTCCCTTATTTCCCTAATGTAATTTATAACCGGACTAAGGGAAGGTAATATGCATATTCATCTGTATTGTTGTACTATGACTGTATTAAACCTATGTTATTTTGTAAGTATTTTTATGATTTGTTTTGAAAATAAAATTTTGATCAATCAATTATTAGCACGAATTTGAATATTTGAGATGGAAAATGTTGTACTAAACATCAATTCCTCACTTAAGTATGCATGTCCATATACACATACTTAGTACAATGGTACTATCTTTGTGAGATCAATATTTTGTTTATATTGGCCAATAAAAGAAAATTATAGTATTTTGTAATGAAATTACCAAATTACATTAATGTATAAACATTCAGGCAGTTGTTATTGCGGCACACTTGTTTTGTTTTTAAGCAAACTCATTCATATTTGCTCACTACTCAAGTCATATTGTGGTTCAATCTTCCCTGTTATAAAACGGCTCCGGTAAATTCAGTAACGTGATTGGCTAATACCGATCACGTGGGCATTGATTACTTTTCACCAACTGCACCACCGTGCCGATACCGCGCAACCACCGTGCCGATACCGCGCAACCATCGTGCCGAAGGTGTGCAACCCCGTGACGTCACAATGCTTGTTGACATAGTTCTATACGAAGACAAACTTGCGAAAGTGAAGAAAAAAAAGATGTAAAATGCTTCGTTTTGTAAATTATCAGTTCTGTAGTAAATAAATCGTAGCAGTCTCGTAATGTATATGGTATGTGGTTTGATATTGGTAAGTTTTGGAATGGAAATGCATACAATTCTTTGATAATTCTCACTTTTATGGGAAAATCTTCGGCAATTACCCATCAACTGCATGTGATCTGCAGAGTCAAATTCAGTGAAGCGAGTGCAGTAAATATTGATGAATTTTGTAAATTCCTAATAAATTCAAACTCTAGAGAGTACCTAGTCTGGGACTAATTTTGGCAAGTCTGTTTTCAATAATCCAGCAAAATAAAACAATCCGTGGTTGAGCTCGTTTTATAAAACAAATAATACTACGGTCTTATTATCGTGCGTCATGTAAATTCGTTGCACTCTCGGGCTATGTTAGCTGTGCTTTGCACACTCGGCTTACGCCTCGTGCGCAACGCACAGCTAACATAGCCCTCGCGTGCAATGCATCTACACAACGCACTCTAGACCGTGTATTATTTGTATATTAATGAGCATAGTGTATACAACGCATCCTTATTAACATCATGGTTAAACTTATTTTCCATTTGAACAATCGTGAAACATTTTAAAATGTAGATATTAAACCGATAAATGAATATTGCTCTTTTATATGAACTCTTCTACCATAGATAAGTATACATTGTCATACGATATCTCTATAGCTTTTCAGGAAATGTCTTGCTATAAAGACAAAGAAAATGAAACCTGATTTGGTCATAGTGTAAAATTTCATTGTCATTATCGTCTGGTGAGAGTGAGAAGGGTGTTAAGTCATTTTTTGTTTGGTGCTAAATCGAGTTCTGCATGCATGCCATCCTGTAGGTCGGATCCTCTTCTATGAGATGCCACATTTTCAGATAATATTTATTAATAAGTTTAGGTATATTGATCACAAAATAAAAGAGAGCTAAATTGGGTTTCTACTTGGCTACCCAACTTTAAACATGATTATCTCCAAAGTACAAATAGTGACATAGCGCCCTTCTCTTTCTCACCCGACGACATGTACTATTTCATTTGTACCGATTTACGTAATATCCATGGAGGGAAATTATGTCGCGTACCTGTTGAAATAACTTGTTAATTTGACACTAAACAATTCATATGTTTGTTTTTAGTAAGTGAAGATATACCTAAAGATTAAAACTTTTCCTCATTAAAATAGTTTTGTATTTATTTAGATGGTTGTCCTTTATGCACAACAATATTTCCAGACATGAATACATTCATACTTGTGCACCTTGAACATATAACACATTTTCAATAAAACCTCTAACATAAAGATATCAAACATGAAATCTGCTTCCCAATATTATTTTTATTGACGATTTTATGCAGGCCCCCAATAATGTGAACCCCCCCCCCCCCGCAAGGGTTAATAATATATATATTTTTGTAATACATCAAGGTTGGAATTTACAAGGAGGTTTGTGTAATCTGATGTACGAAGCCCGTACACTTATTACTTTTGTTGATTCTTCACATTTGCGAAAGACGTCAACTAAACATTGCTAAAGGTTTGATATGTTCTCATATGGTGAATTTTTTTTAGTGCCGCTGGTTAGCAAGCACCACTACTCATATCATTATAACAAAAAAGTAATTGTGTTCTTTTTAATTATCTGCATTATGTACGGCACTTCATGGTTCAAACCGTGGTTTTACATAAACCTCCTTTGTAAATTCCAGTCAAAGTATGCCCCTCCCCATTAGTAAGCCCAGGCGTTACCACTGTGTGGGTCCCATGCTCGTGTCTTGTGATATAAAGTCTAGCCTCCCCCTTTTCCACTTAACTATACATTGGAATAATCTGAGATTATTATTCTTCAACCGAAAGTCAGAAAATAGGATGAGGAAATTTAAAACAGGAAATCTCAGCCCCATCAGGAAATTGCATCGATGGCAATCTAAACACCTTTTGGTTTTAAAAGTCAATTGAAACGTTAGTGCTACACAGAAAACTTAGGTTCTTGTTTTGTCTTGGGGGCATGCGAAGGATTGGCGGGGCACACCCATAACACCTGATACGTATATTTACCCATCGCCATCGCCATCCCACCCATAACAAAATTACACAAATATATCCCCTTATGTGTTGTATTGTTTTCAACAAAGTATTATTTTGTAATTATTTATTATTAGTAGTATTATTATTATAATTATGATTTTTTTTTTTGGGGGGGGGGGTGGGGGGGGGGGGCATTCCCCAATTACCCATCCCTTCCCTGTAGCTACGCCACTGGCTTTGTATTTCCAACCCTCGAAATATGTTGTCTCATTTTTGTCTGATCTGCATAAAGTGGCTCTTGAGTAGGCAGGTTAGTTGTATTTTCTCGCTTATGCAGTGAAGATTTGCAGTGATTTGCGTTAGTGTAATCGAGATATAGGTACGAACACTCAAATAAAACACACCGTTAGAAGAATAGTTGGCTGAAATGGAGTCCATCCCGAAAAGGAGGTTTCGTTTGTGCCAAGTCGTGATAGTGATGTTCATCTACATCTTCATCCCTTTCGTCTTGATGATACCATTCGCAGCGACAACAAATGTCCTGACAACCTGCATACCTTCCCCAGACCCATGCACGTTCAAGCAAACAAGTGGTGGGCTGTACGCTGACTGCTCAAACCGGGGGTTAACAGTGACACCATGTGACCTTCCCGAAGACGTTGCCAGTCTTCGCATGGACGCCAACAATTTTACTTTCTTGGATCGACGCTCTTTCGCTGGATTACCGAACCTGAAAGTATTGTCGCTGAAGAAGAATTCCATACGATATATCGACGAGGATGCCTTCAGTGGATTACCAGCCTTAGAAAAGATAGTGCTAACTCGCAACGAGCTTGCTTCATTACCGGATACTGTCTTCTTGAAGAATCACAACCTACAAAACGTTATTTTGTCGATCAACAAATTCAGGTCATTGCCAACTAGTGCTCTGATGAATACGTTCAAACATGGACGAATCATATTTCTTGACAATAACCTCATTGAAGAAGTGAATTTCAAAGGGATCTTTTCCACGAACATATCCAAGCTCATACTATATAGGAACAAGATTTCTCGTGTCGATGCCAGTGATTTTTTCCCTCTGTCAACTAGTTATATAGAATCATTCGAACTAAGTTCTAACAACTTGAAGGTCTTAAAAGATTCGGTATTCTATCACCTGCGATTTGTCAGAAGATTAGATTTGAGCCACAATAGTTTTTCAATCTTCAATTTGACTTCAATAAATGGTATGGCTTCCCTTGACACACTTTTTCTTATTTCATGTAAAATTAAATCGATTCGTGGATTCGCTAATGTTTCTAGTAATGAAAGTGACATTATACCCCCTTTGCGTGAGTTGAGGCTGTCTCAGAACAGGATAGGAACAGTACCTCCTAAAGTGTTTGTAGGACTTGATCAGCTCATTTGTATAGACCTTACGGGATCACTGATCAGATCTCTGCTCAGTGATTCATTTTGTGGCCTAACAAATCTGCAGCATCTAGACTTGAGTCGAAACCTTCTCCAGGAAGTACAAGCAGAAGTATTCAGACATCTACCAAATCTCAAAACACTCCAATTATCGAGAAATAAGTTCACTGTTCTAAGGCCATCGCAGTTCAGAGGAGTAGATCCGTTAGCATTTTTGGATTTGTCATATAATCAGATAAGTGTCTTTGATATCAGTGTTCAATGGAATACCCCGTCATTGGAGATGTTGGACATAACATTTAATCTCCTCACTTCCTTGCAAAAGGGGTGTTTCCAAGGATTAGACAATCTAAAAATTCTCAAACTTTCTTCTAACCCCATCGCTAATTGGGGGGTAAGTACCCTAGCAGGTCTTGGTAATCTCACCAACCTAGTTATGTTAAATCTACGTCGCTTGACAAATTTTCAATATCCTTTCAGGGGCGCCGGGAGCTTGTCAAGACTTGATATGTCGCACAGTTCACTCCAAGGTTTGGAGCGTATCTTCCTTAATCTGCCATCTCTTACGGTATTAACACTGAAGGATGTGAAGATTAGTAAAGAAAGTTTTAGAACGCGCACTCCAGTCTTTTCATCTCTTTCGAATCTTACAACCCTTGTTATATCTGAAAATCCTTTAGATGACATGTTACCAGGATCTTTTGACGGCCTCTTTGGACTGAATGTACTTTATTTGCACAAATGTGGAATAACAACTCTCCAACCTGGTGTCTTCAGGAATTTGTCATCTCTTATGGCACTGAACTTGGCGGACAATAACATCCAGTTATTTACTTCCGAACACTTGAGCCTCCTGCCTTCACTCAACAATCTTGTGTTGGCAAAGAATCAACTGCGAGGTGTCCTTGACCCCAATCTCTTCACATACAATACGCAGCTGCGTTTCCTTACTCTAGCTAATAACGTCATAACAGGATTTAAAGAAAACACCTTTCTTACAATCAGGGTTCTCGATGTGTCGGGAAATCCTCTAGCATGCACGTGTGACCTGGTGTGGTTTAGGCGTCATTTGGACAACAGCAATGTTACTCTGCATAATCCGCTCAAAACGAATTGCTCGGCGAAATCCATTCAGCAATTTGTTGGCAAACCAGTACTCGAATTCGCCCCCGACCATTACTGTGGTCCTTTTACCGTTACTTACATATTTGGTTCTTTGTTGGCCGTTGCCCTCATAGCTTTGATAGTGGTGGCATACCGGCATCGCTGGTGGTTGAACTATGCATTCTTCCATGTCAAGCTCTTGGTCATTGGTTACGACGAGCTGCAAGATGGGAGAGGACCTCTCGACTACGTCTACGACATCAATGTGATCTTCCCGGATGATGACGAGGAGTGGGCTCGGATGGTATTCGTTGCGGCATTTGAGGATCACCTCCCAGACTTTCCCCGAGACAGAGTGGTCTGTGGTGAGGATGACCTCCCACTAGGGGGAACTCGTCTTGACGCCATCGACTACGTCATCGAGAACAGCTTCAAGATCATCGTGATCGTCAGCAACGCGGCAGTCAATGATGCTCACTTCATGACGCAGCTGCAGATGGCCGTGGAGCACATGAACGAGGTGCAGCTGGAGAAGGTGGTCCTGGTCTTCAGAGAGGAGGTCCCAGACGACCAGTTGCCGTACTTGGCGAGGCTATTCCTGAGTAGAAATAAGCCATACTTCGAGTGGACTGAAGACAACTACGGGAATAGACTGTTCTGGGAGAAACTGGCGAGGAATTTGAGGTACAACAAGATAATGAACAGTATTCTCCCCTTATGAGAAGGAACTTTTCTACCTAGGTATCCGGGGTAATCTCCCTATCCGTATAATGGTCGCTATTCAGGGTCGCTCTATTCATAATAATATACAAAATCGCTATTCATAGACATGATTAAACAGGGTTGTTATTCATAATACAATATCAGGGTGGCTAATTATGATGTAAGAAAGGGGTCGCTATTCATAAAACAATGCCAGTGTGGCTTGCGACTGTGAATAATGACCCTTATGAATAGTGTAGTGAACCCTTTTAAAATTATGAATAGCGACCCTTATGCATAGTGAGCGGACCCCGGGCAGCCTTACCTGTACATACGTATCATCAGTACGTAAGGTTTTCAATACCATGCACGAGAATTTTGGCATCTAGCTGTTTATGTTAATTCATTATAGTCATAGGGGTCGCTATTCATAATACCATATCGGTGTTGTCATATTGTAAGAAAATAGGGTCGCTAAAGGCGCTATTCATACAAAAATGACAAGGCGGCTTGCGACCATTTCCTTTCATTATAAATTGCGACCCTCGATGTGAATTATGAATAGCTATTATGCTTGACCCTTATGAAAAGTGTGGTGAATCCTTTTCAAATTATGAATAGCGACCCTTATGAGAAATTGACCCTTATGAATCGCGACCGTTATTCATAGTGAGCAGACCTCGGGTAGCCTTACCTGTACATAACCTAAGTATATCAGATTTCCAATGTCATGCACGAGAATTGTGGCATCTAGCTATTTTTGCTATTGTATGTATTGATACAGGAAATTCGATTTAGGGGCTTATATATATAACACTGTTACGTTTACGGTGATTATTTACTAAAAGTACATCGACTTTTGAACCGCTTTAGAACCCCGGTGGTGCCACTTTATATTAAAAGGCGTAACAGATGATCATTAAAAAAAAGTTGAAAATAACCCCCTATTTTGCAGCTTTTAAGAAAATTTTCATGAAATTACACCCCTTTTTAACGCAAAAACAGGTACAAAATGGCCTTTTAAAATCATGGCCCCATTTGTTTGCATTTCAAGTACACACTTAGAAGTACATCCCCTATTTCAAGATTTCAAGTAAAAAATAACTCCTTTCATGACTCCATTATACACAAACATTTCGCGAACATCGTCATGTGAAGTACCTTCGAGAAAATGTTCAAATTTCGCTATCATTGTCATGAAAATATACCCTATTTATAATTTCCACGAACATGAAAATGTTCGCGAACGCATGCTAAAAAGACCCCTTTTTACGCGAAATTCTTAACGATCATGCCTACACATCGTCAATGTGTAGTGACACCACCAGGAATGGAAGTCCGTGTAGGTTTGAATAATAGAATACACCACATTCTTTTCGTTTGTGTGTGTTTGTTTGAATAAAATAATATAATTCATTTATATAAGTAGCAATGTAGTCTGTCATAATGGCGTTTCACGCAAGAAGGGAGGGGGTGCATTGGGTGCGTACGCACCCCCCCCCCCCCAACAAAAAAAGAAAGAATATAAGTCCACTTATGTATCGGTCTCTGGCATCTAAACCAGTGGTCTCCCACAAGTTAATGATCTTTTTATTTGTTTTAACAATGTTATTATGTATTTGGCATAAATTGACATTTAATGTTTAGTAATTTACTACTAGAGCTCTCTTTTAATGCACCGATGCACACAACGAGAATGTACAAAAATACTGTAATATAGTAATCAAATGTATGTATACGTAGATCTATTATAATTGTACAGTATAAAGAACAATCATGAACTGATGGATACATGAACATAGTGAATAAACGAGACAAATATAATGAAAGAAGTGAAAGGCGACTTGGAAGAGTTTTCAAACTAGTCTTAATTGTGATGTTGGTGTAACTCATTCCAAAGGGAATGGCCCAAGTGTACAATAGCTCCAGTGGCGTAGCAACAGGTGGCCCGGGGCGCATGTACTGCATGAATGACAAGTTAACATGACTATCTTATCTTCAGCTTGATATGCAGGGATTGATATACGGCATAACTTTAGTGCTTCTTTTTGCGCTGGGGTCAGCAAACCGGGGGCTGGGGTGCACTTCACAAAATTGTGGGTAGGTATGTGCCTCCCCAAGGTTCAAATGTAGGGGCTCCGGAGCGGATCGCCGCGTTTACAAGGGGGGTCTCCAGAATGGATTGCCCCTGGCCAAGTTTGCAAGGAAGGTCTCCGGCGGCTGTTAACATTCACTACCAGCAGATCCAGCGCGGATCCAGCGGAATGGCGGAAAGGGCGGAACGGCCGATTTATTTATGATTGGTGGGGGGGGGGGGGGGGGGGTGGGAGGGTTTCCGGAACGGCGGAACGGCCGTTTTATGATTTTGGGGTTTCTGGAACGGCGGAACAACCGATATAGGATTTTGGGGGTCTCCGGAACGAATTGAGCTGAAAAAGGGGAGTCTTTAGGGGGGCACATACATTTACTACCAGGTATAGGTATCCCCCCTCCCCCCACCCCCCCCCCCCCCCCCGAAAATAACAAGAAAAAGCAGGATGGATTGATAAATGGTATTTTATTGATTTCATGTTTCGCACTTTCACAACTAAATTGCACATGAATTACAAGAGAAAAAATATATACTTTGTAAAAAATTACAGTACAGTTAGTTTAGAATTATTAAAACATTTCATGTTCTTGCTGCGTTTGTGAAAGGTGGAATTATTATTGATTGTGGCATTATTGACATTGCTAATATGAATAGAGCCACAATGGTACTGTGTGGGATATGCCATTGTGATCGAGAGGAGTGGAAAGGTTGTGTATATAGGATTGCTCCCTCTCATTTGACAGTTTTGTAATGTTGTTGTTTTATCATGCACAAGGTTTATGTTTTTTGTGTAGTATAATATACTTTATTTTGTAAATGTGTACCCATTAAACATATTTGATCAAAACATGAATATTTTTCTCTATCAGACTATTTTTTCTGAATAATTTTCTTTATTGCTATGGAAAAAAAACACGCGATGAGAAGAAAACATGCATGACGACGACAATATAAGAGATATGAATAATCACGTTGGATGGTGACGATAATGAAGGTTATATTTATGATTGGGAATGGAGATGAGCATGATGGTGATCATGATGATGATGACTATAGCAAAACCCTGCACTTGTCGGTAATTCATGTTTCGAAGAAATGGGCATTTTAAGTTCACATAATGTGTGTAAAAGACTTATGATTGTAAAATTCAAACAATCATAATTTATATTGACCAATTTGTTAGAACAAAGCATCAAATGAAAGCTTGAATGTGGTGAGGCCTTTCTAATGGTATGAAAATCTACATTTTTACTTTGACCGACAATTAAAGGCATATACGCGTGGGTTATAAAGGGTAGTCAGCAAATTCCAACTCGACTCCACCGTAATCTCTCGAGGTAAACTCACGATATGTGTTGGATCGATCGAAGAGAGGTGCTTCGAAATATCTGAACAAAGGCCTTCTTATGAAATTGCATGCAGCAAACAAATTTATCACGCTGTCACCTAGGCATCAAACGGCGGCACTTTGAAGTCGGTTGCGGTTAAGCGTGTTACGTGATATTTTCGCTCGTAAACATCTCTGATGGATCTCCATTCGACTAGTACAAACATTCCGAACGCGACTATTTTTTATGAATTTTTGACTCGGGTATTCGGAAGCGGGACAGTTTGCGATCGCTACTTATAACTGAGCCAATGGGGATTACGTACCGTGCGTAAAAGTGCGCAAGATGGATCCACGCGTCTATTAACCCACGCATATATGCCTTTAAGTGCAGGGTTTTGCTATAACCAGTCAATTATGATGATGATGGAGATGATGATGGTAAGTATGTCGATGATGATCGATGATGATGATGGTGATGGTGATGATGATGGTGATGATGATGATGATGAGGATGCTGATGACGATGATGATGAGGTCCTATCAAAGTTGGCTCCTGCTCCCCGCCCGCAAAGGGGCTGTATACATGTTTGTATCATGTGATCAAGAAGGCAATAAAGAACAAGCACACACAAATTGTGTTATATGTCTATCCCCTATAGCGCCGCCAACAAGAGTTTTGCACAACAGCATCGATATACACACTGGATATAGAACGCTGCACACTGCCGAATGCGCGACATTGAAGCCGCCGCAAATATCTAAAAGTACACCCAATACAAAAGGTGCTCCATTCATTCTTATTATTATCTTAATATATAAAGTTGGAGAAGGGTTTTGGTCCTGTTGCGGAGGAGCGAATTTCAGTCAGCACCGATGCCGTCGTTCGTCGTTCGCTGCTTTTTCGTGCGCCAGAAATTTCACGTCAAAAATAAAAAATAGTTTTCCGCCAGAAAAATTAATTGCTTAGAAACTAAATACAAATGCGTAGTTGAGATTTCAATCAATGTTTTTTAAATCGTAAACAACGTGGGTAAATTTCCCCACTGCTCGCTGACATGTTTTTTTGGCATTGCCGTTATCACCGCGAGGAATTCGTTTGCCGTTCGGTGTAATTTCTCGCTGTAATAGTTGTGTGGGAAAAAAACAAATAATATTTATGTACTAGGCAAGTTATTAGTCTTGAAAGCGGAAACAAATTTGTAGCGTAAATGTAGATAAATGTTTTTAAAATCGTAAACAATGTGGGTAAATTTCTGTGGATTTGACATCGGGCCGAGATACACATTGCTATACTATCAGTAAAACAAAAACGTGAAAAACATAATTACAGAATGTGTATCTCGGCCCGGTGTAAAATTCGGGTCGAGTCGGATCGTGCAGTTGTGTTCAGAAATGTTCGAGCTTCACGTACAAATATCATTATTTGGTGATATTCTGGTGAAATATGATAAGAGACGGCCATTCCAGAAGTGACGGTGGTGATTGCATTTTACAATAATCATGGGTAAGTGATTTATACGATTTTTGTGTGTATGCTGTAGTTTATTTTGCGTACCCCCGTAGGCTACTCATTCGGTGTGTGATCGGCGGCGATTTCTTCCCCGAGGGTTCTGGCATATGAGCCGTGGTAGTTTTCGTAGTTTGTCGAGTGCGTGGCTGCAGTCGAGTATAGTATACCGAGTTATTGTATACGGGTTGCACTGTGGGGGATAAAGTGCTGGGATTCTTGTAGAAGCATTTTGTTTTTGCAGTGTGAGTGCGAGACACCGAGAGAAATAGGGTCAATTTGAAAATAATATGATGAATTTCAAGAAAGGTGCGATACGCCATTTATTGTCCATTTCAGAAGTGCAATACGTCATAGGGTTCATTAAAAAAAATGGTACGCCATGGCATCAGGGTCCATACAGAAATAGTGCGATACGCCATTTAGGCCTTTTAGGCCTTTTAGGGTCTATTCAGAAACAGTGCGATGTCAGTTAACGTCACATTTTTCTCGCTGTTATTCTGTAGTAATACCTTATGAGGCTTACCTGTATCATTCAAATACTCAAATTATAACCGGCAGGTAGTGCTGTAACTGACCTGTAATACCTTACCTGTATCATTCACATACTCAAATTATAACCGGCAGCCGGCAGGTACATGTATCTTTATTTACTTAACTACAATATAAAGTACAATGTCAATGAAAACAAATTTGTACATATCCTACTGTCCTACATTGAATTTGTATTGTAACGTCACCGTAACGTCAGTTACCGTGGAATTGCCCAAGTGTGTTTTATGCAATAGAAATTTATGCTGCGCTCTAACTGCATGTATGTTGCAGTAACGTTCTCGCCTATATACTGTTCGTGCATATCATATCTAAGTACAGAATCGCAAGCGCAAGTGCATATTTTTTTTCGCTTGGTGTGGCATGCAGTGTACAAGGGGTGTTTGTGCATTCACATTGACGGGGTTATTAATGGTTACGACCGACGCTACCGATATTAAATAGAACAATAGTACCATGTAGTTTGTCATGTGTAACATGCAGAGTATTTTACACATGACAGAAGAACAGGTATGGCGCTATGTGATGGCGTAATCAATGTACACTGCATTAGTGTAGTAGCCGCGCCAAAAAAAGGCACTGACGCAATGCGATTCTGTACGTAGATATAATATGAACAAGTGCCCCCCCCCCCCCACAGGATATTGCTGCCTAATCTTTTAAATAGCCCCCAAAATTTAGTAGGTAGCCCCTAAAATTACCATGGTGTTATATTAAATATCTTGTGATAAGATATCAGATTGAAAAAGTAACCCCGTAAAAAAAAAAAAAAAAAATTCCTGCATTGGACCCCACCTCAACCTCTTTTCAAAATTGATTGGTTTGTATGGCCAAGGTTGAGGTTTGTCATCATCAATAAACGTCTTTCCATGATAATCTATTGTACTTAGTGCTGTAACCGATCATCGGATCGGCATGCCGATCACGATCCGATCATACATGATCGGACCGTTTTTGCCGATTTCCGATCATGCAGAAAAAATCGGAAGACCGGATTGGCAACAACAAACAAAAAAAAAAAAAAAAAAAATCTGTTTTTTTTTCTTTGGAAAATGATCCCAAAACACATATTTTGGGAATATAAATGAATACCAAAGCAACATATATCCATATTAATAAGCCCAAGGTAATCTTGTATGGGTATGCTTTCATTTAAAACTGATTACCTCTCCTTTTACAAAATTATTCGCGCCGATTTTGAGCTTAGTCCCATGTGTTTCTGAAAGGTTACGCCAAATTAATCACATGGGACTAAGCTCAAAATCGGCGTGAGTAATTTTGTAAAAGAAGAGGTAATCAGTTTGAAATGAAAGCATACCCGTACAAGATTACCTTGGGCTTATTAATATGGATGCTTTGGTATTCATTTATATTCCCAAATTGTGTTTTTTGGGGATCATTTTCCAAAGAAAAAAAAAACTATTTTTTTTTTTTTTTTTTTTTTTTTGTATAGCCGATCATCCGATCCCGATCATCGATCCGATTTCGAAGATCGATAAAATTTTGCCGATCCGATCAAACGATCCGATCATCAAGGTCAGTTACAGCACTAATTGTACTATCTTATAATTTGTAATCCAATAGAGCTCAATCTGGACTGAAACAGAAATCTATTTATTTCTTTTTGCAGATATGCCCATCCCATCGTGTAACACAATAGTTGTACAGGCTAACACCGCTGGGCGCTGCAATTCCATACTCCTCCACAGGCTTGGTGGAATACAGAATCTGACACGACATTGCAGTCTGTTGATGACGGAACCAGCGAGCAACTTTACATTGCAACATTTCCTCAGATATGCAAATCTGTTTACACCAGTTGAGCAAAGAAAGGAATTTCCAGACAGGGCGTGAAGAAATTACAGTTACATGGGACATGTAACATGTTACATGTTCATCCGTACCTGCACGGAAGGTTCTTCAGCATAGTACTGATCGAGAAGTGAAGCACATTATGTGAGTTCTTAATGAAAAGACCATTCAAATACATTTTGGGAGACAAAACCTCTGCTCTGCATCGTACTACACTACAGGCTATAACCTGGATGATCATCTTCAATTGTCCTCTTTGCACACGATTTCTACAGATGATCATGATTTCTGGGAGAACGTCGCAAATGCGAAAAGGACATTTAAAATTCCAGTATGCAATTCAATTTCTGAGTATGACGGCAAGAATACTACACCATTAGATCCGGTTCTTTGATCATTGCCAAGTGTGCAAAGAATTCTTCTCATTTCAAGATATTCAAAGGGATACATATTTTTAGCAATGATCCAGACATGATGATAAAAATAATAACCTTGAACCTTGTCAGAAAAATGCACCTCATTTGAATTATCTAATTTCACGACGTCATTCTCTGCACCCCCATACCAAGTTGGAACTTTAAGGTGTTATTACTGTGTTGGAGCAAGCCGGCTAGAAACCAGCCGCACAATATACATGGGCCACTCGGTAGCACAGGTCGGTAATTTTTTACTTTGAACTTCTCATTTTGGGATCGATGATTCTCATTGAGCATTTATAATGCACTATTGTGGGACTATACACTTATATCCTAGATAGGACTTCCTCAAACTATGCTCTCCCACAATATATGAGAGACAGAGTAGTCAAACGTCAAAAAAAAAAAAAAAGTTAAACTTTGCATTGATATAAACTCTTTAAAAGGAATTTGATCTTCATTTTGTCAGTTTCCTTGAAGTCAAAATTTTAAAAAAGAAGTTGTAGTTATTTCTTGAATTCCAGAAAAACAGGTGGAATAATTCCATATAGGTGTTTTCATTAAGATTAACTTTTAAAAATGCTAAATTATGGATTTAATTCTAAGAAGCCTAGAGGCCTTTGCCCATTATGCCCCCCCCCCCCCCCCTCCCCCTGTGATTTTTCTGATTACTTCTAAATGCACCTTACTTGACATCTGTGCACATTTTCGCGGCGATGAGACAAAGATCTTAAGGGGGCATAATGACCATGCACCCCCCCCCCCCCCCCCCATGCTGTAGAAAGACATCATAACCCGGCCCTTTTAGGGTTAAAGGTAAATAGGTAATAAATAATCAGGATGTTAAATAATAAGTACATATTAATTCATGAACGATAAACTTTTGAGAATTATAACAAATATTATAGTTGCATTACATTTTTAAAAATCTCATATGTAAGAAATATGCATAGCAAAGCAAATGTCAGTGATTTTATTTATGAATAATAGTGTTGCTCACAGAAAAATGCAAAGCGATATAAAAGTGCTTTTGATTTTTCTTTTAGTAATGCAAATTTTAAAAAGCAGGTCAGTTTGAAAAACATGGTTTTTAGGGAAAATTAATATCAATTGTATTTATGAATTAGTTGTTTTGTATTCAAAGTTGAAATGGCTGTAGATTCATCATTGATCATTTAATAAGCTACCAATACCATACATACTTGCCCGCTAACCACAGGCATCACTGCTTCACAGTTGTCTTTATTTCAAACCACAAAATGGAAACAGTACAGAAACCTCCTGCTAAAAATACTGCCTTTTCTGTCTACATAATTATTATGGTGGTCTTTATGTGCTGGTTTGGCTGCAGTCACTTTACTTTAATTGATCATATTCCACTCTGGTAAATCATTTGTACATGTACATGTAAATATATTAAATGTAATATATTATTAGTTGTATTATTATGTAGACATTCTGGTCTAGATTTTATACACAAAACAAGTGCATATTTATATTGCAAAACCAGATTTTCATGTAGCATTGAATTATAGTCTTCTTCCAAGTACATTATGTAAAATTCCATTCTTGCTAATAGATCAAAAGTGTGTTATTCAAAGCTCCGCGCTAACTTGTTTCTCTTCTGGCCCGTTCGGGCAAGTGAAATCATGGATTTTAAAATTGTTCTTGCCCAAAACAGAAAATTGACTTGCCCACTTATTTCTAGATGAGATTTAAAGTGTTTTCTTATAGTCATAGTTCATCAATTATTTAGTTGCCCGATCAAGCAACCAAACTAAACCATTTACCAAATTTTACTTGGCCGACATCAATTTTGACTTGCCCGGGCAACAAGGCAATTGCTAATGTCGAGCCCTGTACACACATTTGTTTTATGTGTGATATGTTGTTCTGTTGTCAATGATTTGTAGATTCAGTTGTAATTCAACACTGTGGATTCTTTGTGCATTATGCAGTATGTTGTAATTCTAAATTTCTAATGATACAAATTAGTTTTGTTTATTTAAGGTAGTCCAACTCCCCTGAGATTTGAGATGGTGCGCAAGTAATTGTGCAGGTTTTAAGTTTTAACTGTACCTGATGACCTAAAGTAATCATGTGCCTATAAATAGAGCACCTAGATACAGTATATAGCGCTCTATAAATGGTATATATTATTATTATTATTATTATTACTATCTCATTAAGGACAAGAGCTATTTTAAGGCCAAACTTTTCATTATTTTCCTCTACAAATTGGCAACTCCTAATATAAAAGTAAGTGGAAAATATTTAGTGATAACAATTTAAGACAAATATAAAATGACTTTGCTGCAAAGTTACCAATTTGATTGCCGAAATCTGTTTTTAAAATATCACAATGTGTTGCCAATTTAAGGATTTTCCTAATTTATAGCGATCTACGCAATAATACAAATCATTAACAAATTACTAAAGCAGGTAGAGTAACAACATAGGTCTAAAAAAGTGCAATGTATGCTCTTTATCCTTGTATACTGATCTCTGTATCTTCTTACTGAAGTGTAGGTCTACCAACCCACAAATAATGTTTTCATCCATTATTACTTTGACAATGAATACAAATTTACCTACAGCTTTACCTACAGTCACACTTTCATTTTGATTGGGGAAGCTTTCCTTAGGTTTATATTAATTGATTTTTACTCACATTTTGTTTACCCCTTATCACCACGCCGGGGTATTTTGGCTATATAGCCAGGTGGGAGATCAGGAGGTGAGATCTCAGCCGCCGTTATATTTTTGTTATTTTTTGAAGAATCAATTGTTAATTGATTATGCAAATTTATGCAAAAATCCCCTTTTTGTCTTTAAATCACTAAATATTGCACAATATATGCTAATTTTGTGCATGAATATTCTTTATGACTTAATTAAAAGGTTTTCAAAATTTAGAATTGTGACAGCAAAATTTTCCTAATGTATTTCCTTGTTTTTGAAATTTCTTTGTTTTTGAAATTTCTTATGTATTTTTTTGTTATTTTTTTAAACTCATGTTATCTAATGTTTTTTTCAATGGAATAAATTATGACCATTTTCCAACCATTTTTAGCCCAAAATTAAATTAATGCAGTGATTAGAATGAAAAATAATGAAGGTTTTGTGTATTTCAGCAAAAATTATTTTAAAAAAATAGGATTTGTACACAAATCACGAAAATGAGCGATTTATGGGTCTAAATTCACCACAAAATTGTATGTGCCTTCGGAACAGTATACCCAGATGTCGCAAATTTGGTCTCAAAAGTTGCGTAAGACTTCAATGAAAAAAATCATGCGGCAATACCTGCGCGCGTTGCGGAATTATCACGCTAAACGTCAGTCAAGGGAGGGGGGGGGGGGGGGTGCATTCCACCCCCTGGCCTGGTTAGGGTTAAAGGGATCTAGTAACTTTGTTCATATTATGTAAAAATCTATCAAAGGGTTGATAAAATGTGAATTTCTAATAAGTCCACTGAATGATGTATTAAAATTGAATTCCATGGTAAATGAAAGTAATATGGCTGAAAAATGAGCATAAAATAAAATGATAAATCATTACATTACACTTGCTTTGTACATGTTTTCATAATGCGTTTATAGGTATGCGTAAGTGTTGTATGCCTGTATCGATCTGTATGCATATGTGGGTACATGTATGTGTGCGTTTATGTCATGTGTAATGTGTATGCGTATGTGCATTTAATTAAATGTGTGTACAATTATTATTATATATGTGTGTGCAAGTATGTATACATTTGCGCATGTTTGTATGTGATACTTAATGTATGAAAGTCTGCGTATGTGAAAGTATGTATTGATCAGTTTACGTTTGCATGTGTATGCATTTATACATTTGTGTATGTTTGTGTGTGCGTATATGTGTGCGATTTGCGTGTTTGTATGTATGCATTTAAGCATATCTGTGTATGTTGTGGCTGTGTGAGTGTTTTGCATATAAATACAGTGGAACCTCATTATCACAAAATCTGTTGTAACATAGCAAGGATATTATACATGTCAATCTCCTATGTATTTTATTTTGTTAAGGCCCTGATACAGCAATATATCTGATTTAACAAGGTAAAATCATTGGACACGAGGTGTCCATTATAATGAAGTTTCACTGTAATAATATCTGTAATATTATCCTTTCTCAAAACGAATAATAGGCGCATAACGTGTGATTCATGTATGAATACATGTCTATGCGTATGTGTTTGTGTGTAGGCCTACATGTATGATGTATGCATATGTGCAGGTATGTAGGCCTACTGTATGTGTGTCCATGCATATGTGTGTGTAATGTGTATGGAAATGTATATTTATGTAGGTGTGCATTTGTGTCGCTTTTGTATGGGTATGTGCATGCATATGTATTTGTGTGAGTGCATGCATCTGTGTATGTATGCGTATGTTTGCATGTGTATTTATGTATGGGCATATGCATATATGTATACGCTAAAAATCTGCACGTTAATGGGGTAGTTTAGTTTTGGTATGGCTAAACTTAGTAACCAAACCTGGACAGTAACCTTATAGCCTAAACTAATAGTAAAACTCCACCATGCTAAAAAAATATACAAAATTGCAAAATGACTTTAGTAAAAAGCATGTTATCATTCAAAAAGAGCCATTTTGAACACAAGAGGGCACTTCTGAAATGTCATCAGTTTTAACCATTTCAATTCAAAATTATGCATGACATGTTTGATTGAAATAATATTTAATTGGAAAAATCATCAACAAATAATTAAAAAACGATTTCGAAGATTTTTGAAAAAGTGCAAGCATTATGTTTTAATTTTGTTTAAAACATCTAATTATTTGGGCCCCAAATAATTATAAGATCAAATGCATTTGTTGATATTTCAGCCATATTGATGATAATGATAATGATACAGGTGGTAGAGGTGATAATGATGATGATGTTGAAGGTATAGTGATAAAAATACCAATAAATAAGATGGTGCTAAAAATGATGGTTGTAATAATGATGGTGTGTTGATAATAGTGGTAAGAATGATGTGGTGGTGGTGGCAATGATACAATATTTAATGATGACGAAAATGATGATGCAGACATAGTGTTGGTAGTGATGATCATAATGATGATAATGTTAATGGTGGGATAATAGCAATTATCAATAATGATGAAGATGAAAATTGATGCAACAACAATAATGATGATGGTGGTGGTAAGAGTAAACATGATGAATGATAAATACATTATTGATATGAATAAAATGAAAATAAAAACAACGATGTGATTGTGCTGGTGATGAGATAATAGTTATTATGTTAATAATGGTAAAAATGATGGTGTAGTGTTAATGATGGTGGTAACAATGATGTTGGTAGTAGTAGTGATGAATGCAATGACCGATCAGAATGAACTGAATTTGAACAAAAAGCTGATGATGGCGATAGTGGTAATGATCTATAAAAAAGAAGGTGATGATGGCAATGATCAATGATAATGAACATTATGGCTTTGACGACACAGTAAAATGGTGGTTGTGGTGAAGGTGTACATGATAATATGATTATGGTGATCAAAATACATTAATGATGATACGAAAAAGTTATATCAACGAAAAAGCAGGTGCTAATTCAGAAGAAAATAAAGTAATAGTAATAAATATGGTAAAATGATAACACGATAGTGGTGTAGTAATGATGGGATGATGGATATAATGAATTAATAGTGGTGGTGGTATTGAAGAAGGCAATAATCAATACTGCTGAGGATAAAGGTGATAACAATGATGATGATGATGAAGATGGTAGTAATGGTAGTGGTGGAATTGGTGATGATGATGGCAACCATTACTATCATTTTATAAATAATTGTTTTTAAATTTTTTTTTTTTTTTATTATAAATTTTTTTTTAAACATTTATTATTATTATTATTTTTTTTTTTTTTTTTTAATTTAATTTTTCAATAATGAGGCGCGGAGCGCCGATTCTAGCTGCCGAGGTGCGAAGCGCCGAGGCAGCTAGTATTCTATATCGATGGTGGCCATAAACCAGATCAATGCTGTTGTGCAGAATTCTCGTTGGCGGCGCTATATAGATAGGGGATAGACGGAACACACTTTAGAACCTAAACTACATTTGAGGCTGTAACTCCTGTAAGTGATCCTAGAACCATGGATACCAAAACCCCAGATGCACAACTATACTTCGCACAAAAAGTTCCGCAATCGAGGTTTGCGCATTAATAACTTTTCTATTACGTTATTACCATTCAGATATTTGGTATCATTGGAAAGCGTGAATTCTCCCCTTTACATTGATATAACATTTGCTATGAATATTTTATCATGGAATGTGCATTACATCCAAATGTAGGGCAAAGTCAAAAGTGAAATGTTGCAAAATGCACTGATTTTGTCAACAGTGTGCCTTCATTTTGTTTGAAGAATAAAACGTGGCTTAAAGGGATAGTTGAGTTCTGGTAAAGAGAGTACAATTTTTGTCAAACTGAATTTTAGTAACCAAAACCTGCACCATTACATTACAAACTAATAGTTATAACTCCACCATGCTCGAAAGGAATAACAAAAATTATAAATAACTAAGTAAGAAGCCTGTTATCATTAAAAAGGAGCCTTTAAAACTCAAGAGGGCGCTCTCTAAACACTCATTGGTTTAAACCATTTTAGATTAAATATTGTGCATGTGATGTTTTGTTGAAATATTTATTGGATAGACAGATAATCAACGACTATTTAAAAACCTATTTAGTAAATTTTTAAAAAGAGTAAGCATTTTTTAATTTTGTTAACGGCTGGTTCAAAATTATCGAATAATTGTGGGGCCCCACATTTATTACAAATGGTTATGTTTATGGATATTTCAGCCATTTCTGAACCGATTTTGATCAAATAAAGTTTATTCTGTCATTAAAATTGTATGCTCTTTCGAATTTGACACTCAGTTTTTCATTACCTCACAAACAAATATTTTGTGTAGCGCCCTCTATACCAAAACTCAACTATCCTTTAAATGGGGGTGAGGTGGTCATGCATGAATGTTAATGGCTTAAACATGTCTTTATGATTTTGGATTTTGTGATGGTGCAGCAATGTCTTCATATTTTGTTTGGAAAATGTAATGTTTTATTGAATGATTGACACATTGTCATTATGTTTTAATGACAATAAGCCGTTGACTTTCATTCATGACCGCCTCAACCCCATTCAAGCCACGTTTTAATCTTCAAACAAAAGGAAGTTGACAATATCAGTGCATTTTGCAACATTTCATTTTCGACTTTGCCCTACATTCGGATGTAATGCACATTCCATGATAAAATATCCATAGCAAATGTTGTATCAATGTAAAGGGGAGGATTCACGCTTTCCAATGCAAATTTATGAATGGTAATAACGTAATAGGAACGTTATTAATGCGCAAACCTCGATTGCGGAACTTTTTGTGCGAAGATATATATAAACATGTAATGTAATACTTGTATATGTTTCAAGTGCTATTGTACAAGCCTTGTAAATTTTTTGTTTTTCTACTGGAGTTGAATTGTTACAGAATACTGTAATGATGTCAGTGTGTAAATCATCGTTAACATTTTAAATATGATTGGAGTTGAATTGTTGCAGGATATGTCATAGTGTGTGAATTGTTATTCAAATGTTTTAAATGACTGGGACAGAAACTTATTCATTTTTTACAAACTTTTTATAACATAACATGGATTTTAATTTTTGGGTTGGCTACGTCTCAAGCTCTGTGAGCATTTTTGGCTTCCCTTATTTCCCTAATGTAATTTATAACCGGACTAACTGAATGTAATATGCATATTCATCTATATTGTTGTACTATGACTGTATTATACCTATGTTATTTTGTATGTAATTGTATTATTTGTTTTGGAAATAAAATGTTGATCAGTCAATTATTAGCACGAATTAAAGAGAGCGATTTATCCTAAAACGAATCAAAAACCGCCCCCACCTAAATGACCTACTTTACTTTCAAACCTTTATATCGCCATGGTGCACATGCTTGTTATACCAAGGAGGTTCTATATTCTATCGAGTAAGGTTTCTTAGCAAGGGTGTGATGATACAAACATAGTCGGAAAATAATGTTTCACCGATGATCAAAACAGATCTACGCCACCATGGCCACTGGTTGTGATGTAGGTAGTCCGGGGGCAGGGGCCCGATTACGGACCAGCCCTTGTTGCCGTGGTAATTGGGAACATTGGCTCTACGCGCAATTTTTTAGAACTCAGCTGGTGCACGAAGCAAAATTTGGAATCATTAACTCTAAGTTGAGCGCTACATTCCGGGATTGCTATGGGATCGGTTCTAACCATTGTTCTCCGTGTAAGGCACAATTACAACATTTTAGTGAATAGCAATTCGTATGGAAAGCCAAACTGATGTATGGCTCTGGTGATGAAAGGCATTCCCCGAAGGTTGGGATGTGAGGTGGAGCTAGGCTAGGCCAGGGCCTAGGGGGCAACATGTGATGCTCGGCAGTGACGTGGCTATATATGGGGAGGGGGGGGGGGCATATTCAACAAAATCCATCGAAAATATAAAAAAGGGTGAATATCTGAAAGAGTAACTACAAGTACAAACATACGGGTGTGCCACTGTGCCGTATGGCATGGTGTGCCCCATGAAAGTTCGAGCCCCCCCCCCCCCCCTTCCCCAACAAAAAATCAAAATCAAAATCAAAATCAACATAATAACAAGATAAAACAAAAACAATAAACAATAAATATAAAGGCTTATACATATTAAATATATTCTTTGCAATTATCTAAATATCTAACACCCATTATAGGACTCGGGCTATGGAACATTATTTTGTATGACATAGGAGACACTTGATTCGTTGCTTTGCTCATTTGGCAAATTCTGGTTATGATGATATCTGATGTGTACTATGATTTGCGGTCTACAGGCTTGGCGGAGGGGGCAGATCATGCTGTCGACGCAATTAATATTCCTTTTATTAGATTCGACCAAGGCCGTACAAAAATATAAATGATAGTATTATCAATAACGTAAGTTAAAATAATGTATAAATGACACGGGCGTAGACATGACATTGATACACATTCAAGTGGGGGGGGGGGGGGGGGAGGGGGTGATCTATTCATTCATCCCCCCAGTTGAATAGGTATTACGTAACTCGCTACGCCAGTGATAAGCTGGGCGGTATAGAACACTGTAATAGAGAGGGCAAATAACGGTTTTAGGGCAAAATCATACCATTGTACCATTCTTTTTGGTGATAATTGGCGACCTTTTTTGTTTGTTGTCCAGGTGAAGACCGGGAAGATTATTTGGGAAAAGGAAGGCAGCCCCCCCCCCCCCCCCCACCCTCCCCCAAGTGAGAATCTCATATACGCACACCCATATTTATTTGCCCATGTTATACTGCATGCATGTTGGCATGACTCTATATTATGTAACAAGTTGTTGTCTAGAATAATAGCATCGATATCAACTCATTGCGCCCTCTTTGAAGTTCTACATGGTGGAATTATTGGCTCTAAGCCCGATATTTTAGAATTAAGGGATGCACGAAGCAAAAGTTAGCATCATTAACTCTAAAACCAACCCTAAATTTCGGGTCTGCTATCGAGGAGTCCTAACCATTGTTATTGGTAGCGGAGTCTATTGTGTTTCACCGAGGCGTATCTGATCGTTGAAGACAAATTCATGGAAAGCTATACCGCGTGAGCTTACGTAATTGACAATGTCATTGAAATGATGTATTATAAACTAAATAGTTGAATGTTACAACGAGTTTACCATAGACAGGTGATATAGTCTGACCATTTAAACGTTGTTGTCACAGCACTGTGTTGTTTTCCTATTTTAATGTTACAAACTATACATGTGAGATTATGCTTGTTCTTATTTGAAATGTTTCTATTTGTTCTTTAAATACCTTATTATATTAAAAACTAAATCAGTAGATAGTATTCTGTTTTGAGCCATCCGAGTCTCATTTGTAAACTATCACATTGGGACCAATGATGGGTGTTACTCCTAGAGTAATCGCATGTATGACGAAATGGTCATGAAACAAGTTTTCTGATATATTGACGTGTTTAAGATTTCACATAAATCATCAAAAATAGTGTAATGATACATTGCAAATTTATTTAGTTCGAAAAGAAAAACAATCTGAAGTTTTCAAACAAAAATACAAAAAATGTCTGGGTAAACGACTGGGTAAACTTCACAGTGATCGACTATGAATAACGGGCTTAGGTTATGGTTGGTCCGTCTTCGTGCCACGGCTGATCCTAAAATCAATCCCACGCGCAACCATAGAGCTGGATGACCTATGACGCTATGTCGGTTTGTCCTAGGCGGTCATCTCGCCTAGATGCTTGCCCCTCAAATAATTTTCCTCCGACATCTTTTTCACTAAAATGTTTCCTTTGACGTTTTTACCTCTTGTGAGATTGGGGCATGTCATGCGGTGTATAATACTCGCCTACACACATTGAAGCACATTCAAGCAATAAACACAGTCTCATGTTGCCACATAAACATCACTTGTATCATATCGCCTTCAGGGAATGTTGAGGGTGTGAATACAAACTTATACCTCAACATCTCAAAAGGAAATGTATATTGTAATATAACGAGCCACAAAAGTAGGAGGCACGTTCTTCCCGGCACTTATAATTTGCCAAAACAATCAAACATTATATGGGGAAATCTGTGTACTAGAACATTTTAAAGTCTGTCCTCCAATTATTCGCGTGTATGAATATTTTTTTGTGAAGAGATTATGGTTTTAACCATGACTCTAACTATCAGCTAGCAAGCTCATTGCTGTTCAGACAAAATTGTAATATACCACAAGTCCACATAATTGTGCGTGCTGTGGTAACGACCTCTGAAACTATAATATCTCACATTATATTCCACATACTAAGAATCTTGCTCTACGATTGGTCAAAAGTTAATCACGTGATGAAATATAGTTTCGCCCATTATTGATGGAACAAGAAAAGTTCGTTACACTGTGTAGATATCTTGGGTGAAAGTGCGTTGCACTCACTAGATAGTCGGTACAAGTGCGTTGCACTGTGTAGATATTCAATTGTTCGCGCGCAAGTACGCATGCGCGCGTTAGTGCGCAGAAAGGTAGCGCGCTGATGCGCAACGTTTGCGCGCGGCTACGCTTAATAGACAATGGTATAAGCGTCTTTGACTTTTAATCATAAATCTTGTTCATGTGCAGGATTGACGAAATTAAAATAAAAGACTCGATCAATTGCTCAATATTCCAAACTTGTTAGCCCTTTGTGCTAGCTATAGGTCGTTTGTGATCAAAATAATTGATGTGGAATATAAAGCAAATAATCACCTTTTGGTTTCAGGCGATGGCAAACTATCTTTCCTCAGCTTCGCTTCGGAAAGATAGCTACATCCAGATCGCCTCGGAAGTGATAGTTTGTCCCATCACCAACGGTAATTATTTGCTTATTATTGTCTGAATAACGCCTCATCAATGCATCATTTTGACAATGTTGACAATTTGTCTTCATATTTAGCTTTAAAACCGAATTCATCTTACAATTTTCTCCAATTACTTTTTACTGACATTTTTGCACGAAGCTACGCAATCAACTATTATTTGTATGTAAAACAAACTTTTACTCGGCATTATATAATATTAGTCTAGTAATCTATCGTCTATTGTATTTTTAATAATTGATGAGAACTACTCAGTGATAATTCTTTATTCATAATTACAAACATGACAAACAAGAACATTTTCTAGATCACATAAAACACTAGACCAAAAGGATTTTAAAGGTAAAGGCCAGTTTTGGAAACGCCCCCCTCTCAAAAAAAATGAAATGGAAGCTCTTATTATCAATAATGTGAAAGAATATAATTGTACTACTATATGATTATCCAAATTTGGCCAAGAAACCGCCTACTAATTGATATATTTGCAAAATTATAAATTGATCTAGGGCCGGATAGATATCGCCAACGCGGAATCGCCCATACGCTACTTGTATTACGACCACGAGGTGTACACGAGGTGTTCGCTATACGGGCTTGTCCCTAGCTTGTCGATATCTCCCCCAGCGCTAGCGGCGCTGACATGTCTGAACGGGCGGTGGATTTATGAATTTCACAGGCGGATAATGGATTTCTTCCGATATTTCTATATTTAACGATGCTTAGGTTTGGATTTTACCACACAAGCCCCATTTCAATACATATTCAACAATATTGATCAATATAGATGTATTCGGCTACTTTCCCGAAACTGGACTTGGGCTTCAAACATTGGTTATCATGTTAACATTAGGAAAAGGCGTATCCATGGACGATATAGCAGGAGAGAATAAACAAAATAGGCACCAAATTATTTTCACGGCAAACGACTTTCAATCAAATAAATGCACATTCTGTTTTGTGTTGATATATTTGACATACCAATTACATTCGGTGATGATGTTGTTGTTATTGTTGTTGTTGTTGTTGTTGTTGTTTTTTTTTGGGGGGGGGGGGGCGGGGTGGAGGGGGGTGGGGCTGACCCGACCATTTTTGTTTTCAAATAAAATCACAGCTCATGTTTTCACGACTGTGAGGGGGAGGGGGCACATTATATGCTTTGTAATATAGCGCGACACTTGAAATTGACATGCGACATGGAATCCCTCCCCTGTCAGGGGTCCAGGCTTATAGAACTGTGATATTCCCTCCACCACCAATTAACATCTGTATAATATAACATAATACTACAAATAATAACAGACTCTTATGTACCACATTTCCACATCATCTTCATTTGTCAAATCAAAGAAGTTACCAAACGCGGTCCATGCAAAATATAAAAAAGCCTTTAGATATGTTATCAATAGTATATCGTGCGTAAAAAAAAGAAAGCACAGAACACGCAAATTATACAAAGTAACATTATAATATACATGATCATAATTGTTCAATTCACCTATATAAATGAAAGAGGTGCCTGTTTCATAATTAGAGAATTATTTAAGCTATTGCTTTAACCATCAACATTACATGTACATCAAATAAGATAACGCATATGTCATTATATAACAAATATTAACAGATAATAAAGAACTCCCATCGATATACATCGATGGTGGGGCGAGAACGCCCCATCATTCAAAGACACTGTTCTTATTATCTAGTCAATGCTAATAATCATCCCTAACTATACACACATGCGGTGTTACATATATATCGAACTTATCCTCAATCACAGACTTAATCGCAAATTACATTTTTGATCCAATATCTTGATACAACAATATTCACATTATTTGAAACAAAATTTTACATATGTATTTATACATTACAGTTTATTATTTTTCAAAGATTGAAACAAGCGAATTACGTCAAGCACGTTTTATATCATATTATTATAATTTCAAATTGTCTTTACTAAAGACTATTTAACCCGTTCACTACGAGATTCTGAAATCTCCATAGACTTTGTACACAACCCACCCGGTTCCCGTAGTCAATGGGTTAAAAAAGGGGTAGCAATCTTAACAAAATACCGGGTAATCCTAAATCATTCATTTTTTATCTAGTTCCCACCATAATTTGATATATTAGTGTTAAGAAGATAGCCCATATAAAACAAACGAATTATACGTGAAACTAAAATAAATACAAACTGGTAAATTTCATAAAATACTGGATGAAACTGAAATGTTGACGATAAAGCATTACGACAAAACGCTGGTGTTGAGTCTGTGAATGATCGATCATAAAAATGGGACTTTGGGCAGGCTGGGTCGACTTCGCGCACCTTTCGCGCTACGGTAAATCCCAAAACCAACACCAGGCATTGGCTCATGGGCTGGTCCTAGGCGGTCGTCTCGCCCCTGCCCCCCGTTGTCTACATTATAGCCCGCGTGCCATGGAAGTAGGAAACTCCTACTTCCATGCTATAACTGACAAGTGGGCATGGGTGTGGCGATCGAGATGCGGTCAACCGTGTTATGTCAGAACCTTCACAGAGATACTCAACACAATCATGCACACGCAACGAGCTTCTGTGTGTGTAGCGCCAAAACTGTTCAATAAAAATGAAACAGCCCAGCTAAGAACTCGAAAGTTATAAAGAAGGGTCGGTATAAAAATTCACAATCCTGTTAATTCATATAAGCTTTGATTTGGCTTTGTCCCATGCATACTTGGCCCCAACGTTCTCTCATTTTGAAAGGATGTGCAGTAAACCATTACAAGAAATTAAAGTACGGATTGAGATGGCAACAAATTCGACATGGTTGATTTGTTATGGTCTTTTGTAGCACTACTCTACAAAGGAAACACATTCTGAGGGATAATTGAGAGCCCTTTTACACCAGTGATTGGAATCATGATTGGAATCATGTTTACAATCACGGTGATTCTGTTGCCTTGCTTTTACACGACGAAAAAGACTTCGCGCAAACTGTGATTTAGTAGGGTTGTTAGGGGTCAAAAATATGGGTGTTCACTGCAATTTGGGGTACGATTGTTTTTACTTGTCACACATATTCCTTGGATCAAAATAAGTAAATTAATCCAAGGAGACACTCTGTATCTATGCAAATTAGGCCTAATTTCCATACTTTATGCAAATGTATTTATGGGAATGGGATATCTATGCCAATGGTGTTTTTATTGACATATTTGAGAGAACATATTCCTTGGATCAAAAGAAGAAAATGTATCCAAAGAGACACTCTGTATCTATGCAAATTAGGCCTAATTTCCATAATTTATGCACATTTATTCATGGAATGGGATATCTATGAAAATTGTGTTTTTATCGACATATTTGAGAGATCATATTCCTTGGATCAAAAGAAGAAAATTCATCCAAAGAGACACTCTGTATCTATGCAAATGAGGCCTATAAATCATAATACATATTTTGTTAAACCATTTTACACATGTAGTGTCGCCAAATAGACATATCAAAAGACCTTGAACCGACCTGTTCTATATACAAAACGAACCAGAGCTCTTTGAATGTGAACATTTGAGTTTCTTAACAAATTCATAATTTCGTTAGGTCCCATAATATTCGTCTCTATTATGAGCATTGCTCTTTCAATCATTATATTGAGGGCATTCAACAAAAAAATGAAGTACAGTTTCCATTTCTAAGCACCTATCACATACACTATTTTCTTGAAGGCCTAAACAAATCTAAATAAATCATAATTCAGTCCTATAATACCAAATCGTAATCGTCGAAATAACTTTTCTTCCTTCCTATGTAAGGAGGTATCCAATCCCGAGGGGGGGGGGGGGGGGGGGGGGGTACTCACGTATATTGGGTATACGGGGATGTGCCGCTGGGAAGGGTGACTTTTTCAAGAAAGATCCTTAGACATAGGTCCCCTTTTCATCAAAAAAATCCGGGAGACATGGGTCCCATTTTTAAAGAAAACCCTTAGACATGGATCCCTTTTTTCATTTATTCCTTTCCCCTAGCTCTTTTCTCCCTCATTTTCTCCGGGATTTTGGGATTTGCCGATGTGAAATTGCTAAAATTTTCAATCTCGCTCCGCTCGCTCGCACAACCGCGGGTTTTTATATATTACCCTTCATAACGCCATATCATAAGTAATAAAACGAATATACCCATACAGTACTATTGAAACAAATGGCAATTTTCCGCTGTGAAATTGCTAAAATTTTCAAGCTCGCTCCGCTCGCTCGCATACATAATATTTCACAACCTCGGGTGTTTATATTTTACCCTTCATAACGCCATATTAAAAGACATAAAAACGAATATACCCATACAATAATATTGGAACAAATGGCATTTTCCTATGTGAAATTGCTGAAATTTTCAAGCTCGCACCGCTCGCTCGTATTATTCATATTTATGCACACTACCGTACCATAAATGAAGACTATTTAATGTTTTTCAATCATTTGAAAATTTGAGAATTTCACCTCCGATATGCACCAGATAGCTCCATTCTAGTGTAAAAATTGCCAAAGCTCCTTGGCATGGGAGGGGGGGGGAACCCCCCTCCCACACCCTCCCCCCCCCCCCACACCCTCCCCCCCACAAATCGGTCGCTTCGCTCCCTCAACTACACTTTCGCCCTCCCTAAGAAAATACCCTGTAGCCGCCCCTGTAGTTTGGTACAGTTCACTAATAAAATAATGTTATCAAGAAACTGCAAAATTATTGGCCATTGTATTATATTACAGCTAAAAACATGTAATATTTAAAGTTCGAAATCCTCAGACATGGGTCCATTTTTTCACCCAAAAAATCCTTAGACATGGGTACCTATTTACAGCAAAAGGACCCTTGGATGTGGGTATGGGTTCGGAGGTCTCAGCCGCACACCCCCGTCCGACTATAATCTGAGTACCCCCCCCCCCCCTCCCCCCCGGAATCCAATTCCAATGGTAGATACAATACAATGGTAAATACAATGGTACAATTTCAATGGTACCTGCTTTAATAATACGGGTTGATGATGGTTCAAATAACACGCGCGTCCGCGGAATGCGGCCTCATTACTGAACCATGACCGCCTGACCGCCTGTCTATTAGTAGAGGTCAGTGAGGCGAGAAGCTCGCCTAGGCAGCGTAGGAAACCCCTCGGCCTCCGATCCACGTACCGCACGTAACGCCGCCATTTTCTGAGTAATCCTTTGGCCTCGACGCACGACGCCCGCACATAATAATCCGTGCATACACATATCTATGCTATATTGGTGTAGCGATCTGGAATTTGGCATTTTGACAGCAAACCAAGCCCAGGCACAAGGCGTATTTGAGTGTTCGATCATTTCTATAGTAATCGTCGTAAACATCTCCTTTATATCCATCATGGGGAGCAAGGCAGAGGATACGAGAATGGACCTTATCGACATGGCAAAGCTTGCCGAGATGGCAGAGAGGTACGATGATATGACAACAGCCATGACGCAGGTTACTGAAATGAACATCGCCCTTTCAGATGAGCAACGGAATCTGTTATCGGTAGCGTACAAGAATGTAGTTGGAGCGCGGCGTTCAGCATGGAGGATTATCAGCAGCATCGAAGAGAAGCCTGAGAAGCTAGAGGGCCCGGGAACGTCTGACAGGAAACAGAGCTTGGCCAAAGAATATAGGTTGAAATTAGAAAAGGAGCTGGAGGAGATCTGCCAACAAATCCTGGAACTGCTTGACAACCATCTGATGATATCCAAGAGTGTTGAGGAGGATCCGAGCCATGAAAGCCACGTGTTCTATCTCAAGATGAAGGGAGACTACTACCGCTACCTAGCCGAGGTCAAGAGGGAAGGAGCGAAAGAAGAAATCGTCATCAAATCCAAGGAAGCGTACGAAAAGGCCATGTCCGAGAGCATCGGGACCATGCCATCAACACATCCTATCTTTCTCGGTTTGGCACTGAACTTCTCTGTGTTCAACTATGAAATCCTCAACGATCCAAGTAAAGCCTGCAAAGTAGCCAAGGAAGCATTTGACAATGCCATTGCAGAGCTGGATCATCTCAAGGAAGAGTCCTACAAAGATAGCACGCTAATTATGCAGCTTCTCCGAGACAATTTAACGCTGTGGACGTCGGAAAACCAGGATGATCAAGAGGATCAGTAGAGTTATCATTCTCTAGCTGAATTTCTAGGTGTGCCGCACATCTACAATGTATTGTAAATGGTCCTGATAGGACCATTTACTGCTCACAGTGGTAAAAATCTACGGGACACAATTTGAACTACAAACAGAGAGAAAAGAACAGCATATCTAAAGTAAAAAATTGCATACCTAGATTGAAGCTGATTTTATGATTTATTGTACAAAATTTCATTTTCAAAATGATAAGTCATACTTACAAAAATCGTCATATAAGTTCCATTTCTTTCTCTTCCTGCTCGATGTCCCATCGTAAACAAAGAAAGCCCGCCCGCAACATGCGGAGGCCGCTTATTATTGTCCAAAACAAGCCAACTCGCGATCTGCAAGCATGCCCGCCGTATCCGATTTCGGATACGCCGTGTCAGAATTCGGATACGGTAACACGTGTGGTGTGGGAAGCTTGCGGGAAATACATGACAGTCATCCAGATAGCAGCAACACTTTCGAGAGGGATCACGACTGAGATTTTCTCAGTCTTTTTATTTTCCAAAACTGCAGATTTTCCATTTTTTTCGACATTTGAAGAATAATTTGGACCATTTTGGTAAGTTCATATAACACTTGTATCATTTTTAGGGCCAGTCATGATTGATTTTGTTGAATTTAAGATAAGAATTTTGTGTGAAATTTTGACAAACTTTTTTTGTACTGTCCCACATTGTTCCCGTATAGCGCAGCATTACAATGTAGTGTTGTGTGGTCTCTAGACAAACTTGATTAGACTAGTCATTTTACTTTTGTTCTTCTTTATTTATTCGGGCCAGCAGATTCTGGTTTCGGGCCACCAAAATTTGAAAAATACTATTTTTACTGGCCCGACCGGGCCACCAGCAAAAAAAGTTAATTTCGAGCGTTGGCTAAAGAATCATGATGTTACATTTCCAACTCAATCTCGGATGCGTCCGCTGTCAGAGTAGTAGATGTAGTACTCTCCATAATTCTTTAATTTTTCCTTTCTTTTAAAACTTATCTTGTGATGATCTACGTTAATTTGTACATATTAATGTAAGTAATTGCTTGTTTTTATGAGAAAGTGGAAAATGAACTTGCTTACATCATAGTCTTGCACTTCATCATTCCACGACGGGTTCAGGTGAGACACCCTGGCACTGAGATTGGTTGATATCAAATACCTGTAAATATCAAATAATGTAGAAGACTATTTAGAGATCAGAAGATCTGAACTGCAGATTATACAATATTCCACAGAAAATTACATTTTCCCCCCTTCATCGGCTCCCTAAGATACATTCAGGTAACCCAAGTTTTTATTGAAATCTGACATTCAGTTCTTAAGATTTTGCCATTACAAGCTATTTTTGCAAGTATTTATTGAGTCCTGTGACCTTGACCTTTAACCTCATGACCCCAACATTGTATGGCTCCCTAGATACATTTACATACCAATTTTGATTGAAATTTGACATTCGGTTCTTGAGATTTTGCCATTACAAGCTAATATAGTAATTCAGGTGAGACACTCTCTCTCTGTGACTGGTTCTTATCAAATACCTGCACAAATAAAATGTTAAAGAGATCTAGTAACACTGTCCAAATCAAGAAAATGTACTTACAACTCTAGTGGTCCTCTCATACCTTGTTGTATTTTGTATTACCAATAGAAGTATGGAGCAGATTTTTTTATTTTGTATTATTTGCCTTTTATCAATTCCGCTATCAATCCCATCCAATATAAGCAATTAATCCTTACAGAATACTTTTTGTTGGAATCCAGGAGAAAAAAAAACAGCCCCCGAAAAAAAAAAAAAAAAATTGGATCGTGATCGAATGCCAATCAGATGATCACTTACAGCATAAGAGCTTAATAGTAGCCCCAGAAATTCGAAAAAGAGCCCCGGAAATTTGTAGCCCCCGAAAAGGAGCCCCTGAAATAAAAATATTAATTTTTTCCCTATTGGAATCTGTTATGAAAATCGTTATTTCTACTCCTTTACCTGGGTTTTTCCTCCGTCTGATCAATCCCATTGTCGATAGCGTCAACCTCCTCCATGAAGTTTTCATACACCTTGTTGTAGACGACCTTCAGGTTGGGGTCATCCGTTGGAAGGTCAAGCAACTTTTGAATGACCTCTTGCCCGTAGTGGAGGTAGACCAGACCGGCGCTGCTGAGCTTCGTCGTCCAGGGTTTCGAGGCATCGATGGAGTTCATGGTCTCCTTGAAAGTTCTGAAAATACAATTAGAATATAATGTATAATATAACATATGTTGTCATCAAGATGTTTAGATTCACTCTTTAAGGAATTCCTTTAGTAATATGTGACTGGCTTTTTCAAAACCCGGCACTTGTCAGTAAAAATCAAAATGTAGATTTTCATACCATTAGAAAGGCCTCACCACAAGCTTTCATTTGATGCTTTGTTCTTACAAATTAGTCAATAGTTGGCGAAGATATGATTGTTTTAATTTTACAATCATAGGTCTTTTACACACGTTATTTGAACTTAAAATGCCCATTTCTTAAAAACATGAATTACAGACAAGTGCCGGGTTTTGCTATAGCCGGTCACATATGGTAATGGATACAGTAATTACTATACATAGTGGAGATGAAACCTAGCATGGTGGCTTAGCAGTTTGAGTGTCTGCCTCATAAATTGGAGGTCCCGGGTTCGAACCCTAGCCGGGTCATACCAAAGACCTTCTAAATGGTTCCTCCTGCCTTCTAGCCAGGCGCTCAGCATGTACAGAATTGAGAATGGAAAGTTAAAGGGATAGTTGAGTTCTGGTAAAGATGGTACAGTTTTAGTCAAACTGAATTTTAGTAACCAAAACCTGCACCATTAAATTACAAACTAATAGTTATAACTCCACCATGCTAGAAAGGAATAAAACAATTACAAATGACTAAGTAAAGAGCCTGTCATCAATCAAAATGAGCCGTTAAAACTCAAGAGGGCGCTCTCTAAACATTCATTAGTTTCAACCATTTTAAATAAAATGTGATGCTTTGTTGAAATAGTGATTAGATAATGAGATAATCAAAAACTATTTAAAAACCTCTTTTGTAAATTTTTGAAATGAGGACGCATTTTTACAAATTGTTAACGGCTGGTTCAAATTTATCAAATAATTGTGGGGCCCCACAATTATTACAAATGGTTATGTTTTTCTATATTTCAGCCATTTCAGAACCCATTTTGATCAAATAAAGTTTATTTTGTCATTCAAATTGTATGTTTTTTCGAATTTGACACTCAGTTTTTCATTATCTCACAAACAAATTATTTTGTGTAGCACCCTCTATACCAAAACTCAACTATCCCTTTAAACACACAGAGTTACCAGAGGACTAGCCACCCATTATTGCCATTTATGATGTTTTAGTTTTACAGTATTTGATGTTTGTATGTCATTGTAAATATTTTCATGTTTTGCCAATTATTGCCATTTATGATGTTTTACAGTATTTGATGTTTGTATTTCTTCCATGCCCCCATGAGGGGCCGTATAAGAAATAAAATTCATTGTCATTGTCATTGTCATTGTCATTGTCATTGTCATTGTCACGTTCTGTAGCTTTCACTACTTATGGTAGACCTCTCCCCCTCAGGCTCATGAATCGGAGATAGGCGCCACCTTGTGTCCCGAATTGGCACGGGAAGGACTTTTTTTTAGTGGTGATGATGCAAATGATAATGATAATGGTGGTGATGATGATGAAGATGACACATAGCGATGATGGTGATGGTGGTGGTGGTGGTGGTGGTGGTGGTGGTGGTGGTGGTGGTGGTGGTGGTGGTGGTGGTGGTGGTGGTGGTGGTGGTGGTGGTGGGGATGATGATGATGATGATGATGATGATGCGGACACATCTCCTGCCTCACCCTCCTCTTCAAAATTCAGTATGACATGGTAGCAATCAAACCGGACCAACTGCTCACACCAATGACCCCAAGCATCACCAGACAATATCATCCTAATAAGCTGAAGCAAATACCCACACGTACTGAGCTATACCAAAACTCTTACTTCCCACGGACTGTCACAGCATGGAATGCGCTCCCCAATAACATATTGGCTTCTACTTCCTTAGGAGTCTTTGTGGGAGCAATTGCCTCACTTGGCCATTAGTGGCTGTGACAAGATTTTTACTTCCACTTTGTATGATATGCACCAACAAGTCTGTACTGCATGGGATACCTCACCAGTTCCCCTCGACTCTACATCCTGACGAGTACCCAAGTAGAAGTAGAAGTGATGATGATGATGATGATGAAGATGAAGATGAAGATGAAGATGAAGATGAAGATGAAGATGAAGATGAAGATGAAGATGAAGATGAAGATGAAGATGAAGATGTGTTATACAAAAGCTAGGTTCCACTGTAAATAAGTGCCAAGAGTGCCAGAAAATTACTATTTGACTTTACATACCTCTGATAATGATCATATAGCGCTGCCTCTGATGGTCATACACGCCTCCGACATCAACCACAATGTCACACGTATCAAGCACGGCCACTTCGTTGCAGAGGCATGAAGATGATCTTATGAGATGATGACGATGATGATAATGTTACAAGAGGGTTTTGCTATATAAAAGCTCTTCATAACTAGTTTCTACCATATAAGTTTGTGCAAAGAGTGCTAGGAAATTGATATTGGACTCAACATACCTCTGGTGATGATCATAGCGGTGTCTCTGATGGTCATATACGCCTCCGACATCAACCACAATGTCACACGTATCAAGCACGGCTGCATCTCTGGTCCGGATAATCTCTATATGTAATATTTAATTGAAACATAATATGATTAGGGCCGAGTCCAAACGGATATCCGTTCGGTATCCGAAGGTGTGAAGGTCGGATACCAAATTCAAATTCTCGGATACGTGTACCGTATTTGCCGGTGTATAAACCGCACCTGTGTATTAACCGCACCCCCATTTTTGCACAAAATTTTTTTTTGAAAAAAGTGCGGTTAATACGCTATAAACCGCACCCGTGTATTAACCGCACCCCCATTTTTGCAACAAAAAAAATTGAAAAAAGGTGCGGTTAATACACCAGCAAATACGGTATACGAAGAAAGAAAAAAATACAAAAATATTTTTTAACAATTGAAGAAAAAAAATCGGATTTGTCCGAAATGTTTTTAAAAAAACTAAAATATTATTTTTTATTTTTTACAATTCGAAAAAATCTGATATCCGTCCGTTTTTACTCGGGTCATATCCGGATATCAAAATATCCGGTTTGACTCAGCCCTAAATATGAGCAATACAAATGTAAACAAAGAATTCGACCATAATCAATTCTAAATTTGGACTTCGTAGGTTCACTTCTAAATTAAAGGTGCACCTGTAAAGTGTCAGATATTGCCCAAAATGACAGTTAAGACTTCAATCCTGTACCCAAATCAACGAATTACTGTGTGACGTTTATGACCGTTCATTAACGCTCTTGAGCTGAATAATAGATATCGTCATACTAAAGGGGCATTTGAAAAAATCTAACCCTATTTTATTCTTCTCTTACCATAATCTAAACAACACGGTAGAAGAGAAACAAGGAAGCTCCAAGTAATTTTCGTGGAGTTAGACACTTTACAGGCATCACTTTAAAATATAAAATGATATCTGATTGTGATGGTTCAAAATAGGAGATAATTTTGTCCTTCCATAAAGGAAGTTAAACTTGGGAAATTAAAATCCATGTATCAAATCTAATTCCTCTACCAGCTGTCATCCTCTTGTTACAAGAAAAAAAGGGTACTTGTAATTATAACACTTTTACATCTACTGTAGATATTGTGGGCACGTTTTGAACTTTTGCTAGCGAATGACATCATTTTAAACAGACTTTCTCCTAAATATTGCCCTTTTCGATCCCCACCCCATGGTCAGGGCTCAACACCCGACTGGCCCAGGCCAGTAAAATTGCACTTCGGGCCAGCAAAAATGTATAAAAGTCATATTTTGGTGGCCCGATTGGGCAAGCAGATTTTCAACCCGACTTTGACAAAATTAGAAAAATCTTGTTTTCTTCAATGCTATGCTTCATCTGTTATCACAGGTTTCATCTGGAAAGAGTGATATTTTGAATAGTAAAAAGTTTACACATGAAATAAGAATTTTTGGACCAGTGAATTTTTCTTCGGGCTACCAGAAAAGGGGAAGAATAATTTCACTGGCCAGACTGGGCCACTGACAAAAAAGTTAAGTGTGGAGCCCCTGCCTAGGCCTAGTGGTGTAACTGACCTTGATGATCGGATCGTTTGATCGGATCGCCAAAATTTTATCGATCTTCGAAATCGGATCGATGATCGGGATCGGATGATCAGCTAAAAAAAAAATTTAAAAATAAATAAATAAAAAAAAAAAAAAATTTTTTTTTTTTTTTCTTTGGAAAATGATCCCCAAAAAACACATTTTGGGAATATAAATGAATACCAAAGCAACATATATCCATATTAATAAGCCCAAGGTAATCTTGTACGGGTATGCTTTCATTTCAAACTGATTACCTCTTCTTTTACAAAATTACTCACGCCGATTCTGAGCTTAGTCCCATGTGATTAATTTGGCGTAACCTTTCAGAAACACATGGGACTAAGCTCAGAACAGAACCGGCGCGAGTAATTTTGTAAAAGGAGAGGTAATCAGTTTTAAATGAAAGCATACCCATACAAGATTACCTTGGGCTTATTCATATGGATATATGTTGCTTTGGTATTCATTTATATTCCCAAAATATGTTTTGGGGGATCATTTTCCAAAGAAAAAAAAACGGATTTTTTTTTTTTTTTTTTTTTTTTTTTTTTTTTGCCGATCCGATCTTCCGATTTTTTCTGCATGATCGGAAATCGGCAAAAACGGTCCGATCATGTATGATCGGATCGTTATCGGCATGCCGATCCGATGATCGGTTACAGCACTACCTAGGCCCTTCCTCCCCACCCCCACCAAATAACCAAATGCGCCTGTGAATCATCTTACCGGCATCCTTGAACTGTGGCAGCAACTTGAGCATGAAACAGGCCAGAGTCTCATCGCAGTGGAACGACCCGTTGTGTGTCCCGATGCGAGTGCATGGACGCTTACTGGCGCTACCATTTCCTTCGGACATGGTGCTGAATTCTGTGTAGAAAAAGTAGATAACATTGCATTTGAATCTAGAATGCTAGACTAGATGGATTTCTGATTCAGAATCATGATGTTTATCAAACAATTTCCCACTTGCTGCACGGTTGAATGACCCGTTGTGTGTGCCGATGCGAGTGCATGGACGCTTGCTTGCTGGCGATGGCGCTACCGTTTCCTTCCGACATCATACTCAGTCATAGACAAGTGCTGAATTCTCTGCAGAAAATGAACAATGTATACAATAGGACCCGACTCACCTGAGTGAACATCCTTTGCATGTTGTGGTGTGCTGTTGTTGTTGCTCTCACTCTCAGACTCTAGTTTGACACCGGGCCGACATACATATTCTGTATCTTCTCAACTTGCGCATGCGCACAGCCAGAATTTCCGACTTGTATAATATCGCACATGCACAATTCAACGAGTGTACATAAAAAAATGTAATGCGACGTAGGTGTGGATCGAACCCACGTACCTTGGGTTCATAGGCAAGTGCCTTATCAATTGCGCCACACAGCGAGTTGCTTGATCGGCAGTGGATTTTTGAGATATATAACCCTAACCCTAACCCTAACCCTAACCCTAATCCTAATCCTAATCCTAACCCTAATTTGGTGGCTATAGGTCAGATTAATGGCTATATAACCCTAACCCTAATCCTAATCCTAATCCTAACCATAATCCTAATCCTAACCCTAATTTAGTGGCTATAGGTCAGATTAATGGCTATATAACCCTAACCCTAATCCTAATCCTAACCCTAATCCTAATCCTAATCCTAACCCTAATTTAGTGGCTATAGGTCAGATTAATGGCTATATAGGTCAGCGAGTAAAAAATTTCAGAATATGTATATCGGCCTGGTGTAAAATTCCTCAGACTCAGTCTTGATTTTTCTTTTAGTTTTACCATTTTTCGGCAACACTCCAACACACCCCTACAAGACAAGGGGTTAACAGCATGCTGCATTAACCCCTTACTCCATTGCCTTGAAAAAAGCCTGATAGTCAGCTGCCTTCATTGTCCAAGTAAACACTGGGGGATTCCCCTGTCTACCTAGCCTTAAAACTAGATGTTTTTCACACTATTGATCAATTTGATGCTGTGTATGTCTGTATAAATTGCATAATTGCTTTGGCCTTTGTTCAACAAACAATTATAGCATGCCTTCATTGAATCATTGTGTTAATCTGTTCAAAGCTGGTTGTAAAGATTAAAGAATTCTTTATAGTCACAGATTGACCTACATTCTTTGTTACGTTTATACAAAAGCTAAACCAAGGCCTATGGCCAGGCATTCAATTCACACATTCACAGACAATGGACACAGATGTAAGATCCTTTCAATCACCTTGTCATTGAAGTTTTTTTTACCACTGTTCTGCAGTTTCAGTAGGAATTTAAGAATGTTACTGGGCATAAGCCTAAACATGTAAACAACTGGTCTACTTTTGCATTTAGAGGGCAGTACAGCTCTGGCACAGATAACCAGATTGGATCAGATCCATTGCAATATTTCTAAAGATCACAATTCTCAAATAGGAATTAAAAGTACTTTTTACATCAGAAGGCTCAATGTAAGTTTCAAATTGTGTTTAATTCTACCCTCCTACTATCCACAGTTGATTAATTTGGTGAGATAATACTTTATTATAGCTAGAGATAGTTTTACATTTTTGGTAAATCTCACAAATTTGTTTACTGTGCTTTCTATATGGCATTGGTCTTAGGGTGACTCCAACACAACAGTTTCTGTGTCAGTCGTTTTCTTCTTCCTGCAGCTGCGCCCTTCTCCTCTTCATGGCAAGGTATTCCACAAAACCTTTTCCTCACATACCTCCCTTTCACTCATACCTGTTCTGTCATGTGTAAAATACTTTGTATGTTACACATGACACCGCACACTACGTGGTACCATTGTTCTATACCGCTAGCGTCCGGTCGTAACCATTAACAACTCATTGTCAACTGGGTCAAAGTGAATTCGCCAACACCCCTCGCACAATCAATTGCCCCGCCGAGCGAAAAAATAACGCACTACGCCACGGCAATGTGATTCTGTATGCTATAAACAAACGGTATTGGCACACAACACTACATTGTAATGCTGCGCTATACGGGAACAATGTGGGACAGTACAAAAAAAGTTTGTCAAAATTTCACACAAAATTCTTATCTTAAATTCAACAAAATCAATCATGACTGGCCCTAAAAATTATACAAGTGTTATATGAACTTACCAAAATGGTCCAAATTATTCTTCAAATGTCGAAAAAAATGGAAAATCTGCAGTTTTGGAAAATAAAAAGATTGAGAAAATCTCAGTCGTGATCCCTCTCGAAAGTGTTGCTGCTATCTGGATGACTGTCATGTATTTCCCGCAAGCTTCCCACACCACACGTGTCACCGTATCCGAATTCTGACACGGCGTATCCGAATTCTGATACGGCGTATCCGAAATCGGATACGGCGGGCATGCTTGCAGATCGCGAGTTGGCTTGTTTTGGACAATAATAAGCGGCCTCCACATGTTGCGGGCGGGCTTTCTTTGTTTACGATGGGACATGAATTTTACACCAGGCCGACATACATATTCTGAAATTAGCCATTAATCTGACCTATAGCCACCAAATTAGGGTTAGGATTAGGATTAGGATTAGGGTAATGCACTTGCCTATGAACCCAAGGTACGTGGGTTCGATCCACACCTACGTCTCATTTCATTTTTTTGTGTACACTCGTTGAATTGTGCATGTGCGATATTATACAAGTCGGAAATTCTGGCTGTGCGCATGCGCGAGTTGAGAAGATACAGAATATGTATGTCGGCCCGGTGTCAAACCTATGGGACATCGAGCAGGAAGAGAAAGAAATGGAACTTATATGACGATTTTTGTAAGTATGACTTATCATTTTGAAAATGAAATTTTGTACAATAAATCATAAAATCAGCTTCAATCTAGGTATGCAATTTTTTACTTTAGATATGCTGTTCTTTTCTCTCTGTTTGTAGTTCAAATTGTGTCCCATAGATTTTTACCACTGACTGTGTCTGAGCAGTAAATGGTCCTATCAGGACCATTTACAATACATTGTAGATGTGGGTATTGGTGGTAGTGCTGGTGCTTTCACTTGGGGCATGACGATTTTTTCCTAAAATGTTTCACAAAAATGTACGAGAATGGCCCTGTGGCTGTGGCTGTGCAACTGCAAGTACAGCAACGGTGCCGTGCAAGCGCATGTTAATGTTGTGGATAAAATCAAACTGTCTTTTTTTAGTTTTGCTTATCCTCGCCTATGGCACCAGCACCACCACTTATACCGTTTGTGCTTAGCATACAGAATCACATTGACGTATAACTATGATCAGCTCTGTGCGTAGCACAGAGCTGTGAATTACTGACGATCGAAATGGTGTAGCGTTTTTGCGATGAGGTGTTTTTATCACCTTTAATTATAATTTTTTTGTATTTGGTTAACCTTTTCTAGAGAACAAAAGTGCGTTTTATCTGCGCGCTACATAGAAATTATATGAAAAGAATAATAACTTACCTCAAATTGATGATTAATCCCAAACGGCTTCGCACAAATATTCGAAATTGTCCTGTCGCCTCCAAAGTCATCGGCAATGCATGCTGGGATATATAGGCGAGGTTTTATTCCGGTTCCGCGCGTAAGTGGCGATCGGTTGACTAATACATATAAGCCAGGCCACTGTACTCAATGTTAACCTAACCGCCTGGCATATACATCGCTCGAAATCTTGCAGGAACATGTTTGTAGATGGGCGATGAGGTGTTTTATCCTCTTTAAGCAGATTTTTTTTAAATTTTGTTTACTTGTACTGCACCCTAAAATACCTATGTACGACGGCGCTACACAAAATTGCTATAAAAAGAATGATAACTTACCTCAAATTGATTATTTATGTCGATCGTCCTTGTTAGAATCCGGCTTTTTTTTTCGATCCGTCGGCATCGCACAGCGGGATTCTAACAAGGACAATCGACATAAATAATCAATTTGAGGTAGGTTATCATTGTTTTTATAGCAATTTTGTGTAGCGCCGTCGTACATAGGTATTTTAGGGTGCAGTACAAGTAAACAAAATTTAAAAAAAATCTGCTTAAAGAGGATAAAACACCTCATCGCCCATCTACAAACATGTTCCTGCAAGATTTCGAGCGATGTATGCCAGGCGGTTAGGTTAACATTGTACATCTTAGCTCGTACGCCAAAGTTTGACCTGCGACCTCACGCATGCGCACTGTGGACACAAATTCGGATACCATTTTGGAATTTTTGCTTCTTACCACAATCTGGACGATAAAAACCTAATTTTGTGAATAAATACACCGAATGGAGCCTCATGTATCAAGATAGATCGACAAATCTATCGCTTTCATGGCCTTTTTGACATTATTATTGTTATTTTCACTGTCGGCATTCTAGCGATAGACGCGACCGATACGCGGTGCCTTAAGAGGCAAGAACACCTTACTCCGTAGCTCTACAGTAAAAGTTACTTACGGAAAATCTTTTTTTTTTGCACATAAAACACAACATATTTAGTATTTTGAGCGACATTTGTAGCCCTATCAATACATTTAGGGCTGTTATAATACTTTAACTCACCGATCTCGTGTGTCACTATACATGTCATTCTATAATTACGGCGAATTGTGAGATTTTCCACAATTTTCCATCACTCTTCGTCGGTCTTTCGCCGTTCAAACTGCCGTTATCGTACACAGATGCAATAATTACGGTATCGCTAGCGTGCACACAAAAAAAAAAAAAAAAAAAAAAACGACGCAAAATTTAAATGAGTTATTTCACTTGACAAACTGTTACCGCTACCGAATAATTATTGGAATCACTGGCCCACAATTATTTGCTAAAAATGTAGCGGTAACAGTTTGTCAAGTCAAATTAAACTCATTTTAATTTTGCGTCGTTTTTTTTTTTTTTTTTGTGTGTGCACGCTAGCGATACCGTAATTATTGCATCTGTGTACGATAACGGCAGTTTGAACGGCGAAAGACCGACGAAGAGGAAGAGTGATGGAAAATTGTGGAAAATCTCACAATTCGCCGTAATTATAGAATGACATGTATAGTGACACACGAGATCGGTGAGTTAAAGTATTATAACAGCCCTAAATGTATTGATAGGGCTACAAATGTCGCTCAAAATACTAAATATGTTGTGTTTTATGTGCAAAAAAAAAAGATTTTCCGTAAGTAACTTTTACTGTAGAGCTACGGTGTTCTTGCCTCTTAAGGCACCGCGTATCGGTCGCGTCTATCGCTAGAATGCTGACAGTGAAAATAACAATAATAATGTCAAAAAGGCCATGAAAGCGATAGATTTGTCGATCTAGTATCAAGACAGTGGACCATTGATGTCCATGGATAACATCCGTCGTAAGTATAAAACCAGATATAAATTGTATAGTATCTTATATACTATTTTTACCAATAATTGTTACGAGCGATACACCTAACACACACTTCAATATGCCAGGCTCTGTGCTACGCACAGAGCCTGGTTAGGTTAATTGACGTAGTGCGTTATTTTTTCGCTCGGCGGGGCTATTGATTGTTCGAGGGGTGTGAGCGAATTCACTTTGACCCAGTTGACAATGAGTTGTTAATGGTTACGACCGGACGCTAGCGGTATAGAACAAAGCCAAAGGCACCACGAAGTGTGTGGGGTCATGTGTAACATACAAAGTATTTTACACATGACAGTACAGGTATGGCCTATGGCAGCAAACAACCTTGGCGTAGAGTATAATTTTCTGAATAAATTGATACCAAACCTTTTTTGTGCGTCTTTTTTTTCACCCGTTCGCCGGCCTGTCCGTAGGGTAATGTAAAAAGTGTAATTTATTATGAGTAACCAAAAAGTAACCAAAACACGTCATGGAAATTAACGAGTGGGACTGAGTGCTTTACATACGCACGGGGCGCGGGATGAAACACTCGACATTCCTAAATAAAATGCTTGAGATTGATGTACTTACGATGATAAGTGAGACTCAACGGGGCACAATTTACTCTAGACAATGCAGATGATATACGGAATGTTCCCAGACCTCGTAAAATTCGATAGGTGTTCATTAACTTCATTCATAAATGTGGCCTTGATTGAACAAAACGAATCAATGCGATGATTAGTCTTCTATAAGACTGATGTAATAAAAATGCTTGATTATCGACCATTGTACGTCTATTAAAAACATTATATTAAAAATCACTTAGATTATGTTTCGAAGAATTCGAGCTTTTTGGGGGTTGTATAATTCTAGACTACAATGGCACAGATCCACATACGTTTGTTCAGGAAACTTTAGCCTTATTTAAAGGCTAAGTTAACTACCCCAATATTATGAATCGATTACAATTAACTGTACCGGTAATTTATAATCGATCAACAAAAATCCAAGTGTAACACACCCCCAGAAATTTACCACTTCATTTTGATTATCTCGTGAAATCTTAAAACTCATCATGGCTTCTATTATGGGAAAGTCTTTCAGAGTTTATCACAAAGTTGGACCACCTTATTCTGTGATCTTAGAGGCAAGAAACAAGCAAGAAACTCTGTTGTTCGAGTCGGATGCCGTCGCAGTGCTCAGTAAGTCATTCAATCACGTAAACAAACTGTCCATTAAATTTCCGCAAATGCCGTATGCGCCGCGTATAAAAATGGTATATATGGCTTAAGGATGAAGAATCACCGCCTCAGAAATCATGCAAGTGCGCGGTATGTGTTCATATGGATGCGTGTTTTTAAAAGATTCCCCGCAAAGCTTTTGCGAGCAATTTCGCTGTCCTCCGTTTTGGTACATTTTACCATGTTGTGTGGGATTCATCGCGGATGAGTGTTCGTGTGACGCTTATCCAGGAAAAGGGATACTATGCTAGCGTTATTAACTATCTTTGGTTTACCAGATACAAATTAATGTATTTATGTTGATAGTATCACTATCAATTCATATTGACTCAATGAAGTTTTTGCTTTTGCTTATCTTATGATTTATTTATGTTTCTATGTACTAGTACTCTGTCTCTCTGATCTGAAATGCATTAATTAATTTAATCAATAGCGGAAACATTTTTTTATTTCCATTTAAATTTTTTATTTAAATCAGTGACGAAACAGTGTCTAATTTTCCATATTGTCTGCCATAAAATTAGTCTGATAAATAAAACATTTTAACTCTCTGTCATGCATACACACCAACAGTAACTAACACAGTAACACAGTGACTGTTGTATTTGGGATTAAAAACACAAGTCAAATACAAAGACAATGTCAATGAAGAAGCCCTCATAATTTATTTTTTTCATTTTAATTTTGGCTTAATTTTTTCATTTTCATTTTGGCTTATTGCAGGTACAGCAGAAACGGAGAGTCTGCGGAGACAGTATCAGAAGATGACCGATGCCTATGGATGCCTTGGAGTGCTTAAGCTGACCATTGGTAAAGCAATGCTCAAAATTGGCTACTGCTGTACTGTAGTCAAAGTGAAATGGGCATTCTCTACCAAAGCCTGCATGCCCACATCTTGGCAGGCATAACAAAACGAACTGATTCTCCATTCAATTTGCATTCTTTTAGCCATGCATGTCAAAATGTGGGCACATATTTGGTAGAGAATGCTGTGAAAGGGTTACCCGTTCGATAACTGCCCATTCACGATGGTTACCCTTTTTATGTCCCTGGCTTTGTTACCCCGTCGCTGCCGTGGACAATTTCAAGAGGACTCTAAATTTTGTCTAAAATATTAACTAAGAGTTAATAAGGTTTCTCAGTGTATAAGAACATGATTTGGCGGCCATACTTCTAGTTAAAAACACTACAAATTGCTGTGTTAAAACAAATTTTGGGAATAAGTCGCTGCGAGCACTCGAGAGATAACTGGAAACATGGGTGGATGGCGCAGTGGGAAACTGTGGATGAAAACAAAAAAGAACAGGTTTTCCATGATGGTTACCAGCTCCAAAACAAAATACTACAGCTCTAAAATTGGCACATGCCCAAATGGGCAACGAAATATAACATAATTTGTAATGTTATTCTTTGTTTGGGGCCAATATTAGAATATTGTTTTTCCTTGCCTGACTGGCCCACAAGGCATAAACGTTAATTGCTAACATTGGGTATTTAGGTTTAATCTGTGTATCAAATCACTATCTAGACAATCCTACCCAAATAAGAATTAAGATCAAGCAGGTACCTGGGGGTGTTTCACAAAGATCCTAAGTTGAACTTAACTCGTAAGTTTGACTTAGAAATTATGGAAATCTGTTAGTTTCTTTGAAACACTTTTGTACTATTTCTTAAAAAGTTTATTCAAAAAATTGATTTGTTTCTATTATCAAAGGGATTTCATGTTCTTGATGTAAAATTCATGCTTGCTTTTTTATTATTGAATATTTTGTATTCCAAGGCTACAAATGGCTTTTCATTGTGTTGGGTCCAACTTAGAGTTAAGTGAACTACTTAGAATCTTTGTGAAACACCCCCAGGGCTGGATTGATACTCAGCCAGAGAAAAACTCCTTCTTCCCATGGACTGTCACATGAAACACGCTCCCAATTGACATCCTGGCTGCTACATCACTAGGGCATGTGCCCTCCTCCTGCCCCCCCCCCCCCCCCCCCCCCCCCAATAACTGAATGAATAGATAAATAAATAAATGAATAAATAAATAAATAAATAAGTAAATAAATAAATACATACATAAATGAATAAATAAATAGATAATTAAATGAATAAATAAATAAATAAAAGAAAGGGGAAAATATGTGTGTAAATAAATTTAAGGGTGTGCCCCCACCCCCCCCCCCCCCCCCCCCCACATCATCCATGGTTAAGATAGCTTGTAGATATAATTTGAGCTATCACATATGAATATATATAGTAAATGAGTGCTGTCCGTTGCTTTTAAAACATTACTGTTAAATACACATTGTTTTCCATATTCAAAACATAACTTCTTTTCTTTGCAGATTACCAAAACAAACTTACAATTGAAGGTAACAGATTATTCACAATTTCGCAATCATCAAAATATAATTGTTGCCAACATCATTACATCTAGATTGTGTACACCATTGTCAACAAGTCAAATTTGTTAGTTAAATTATTACAGTGTCATCCGTTCTACGTGAAACAAATTCCACTTGTTTTTTTTAATGTTAAATTGTAACCCACCTTTTTGTTGGCGTCTTTTTAAAGTGTCTTTTTTCTTCATGTTCATACAGTGTATAAATTATTGTTCATGAATATTTCTATTCAATCCACATTTTTTAAATATAGATTCATTGACATGTACCATTGCCACTGTAAGTAGATATGAGCTTCTACAAAATTAAATATATGTAAATGACATCACATTGTTCATTTTTACGTCCTGGAACGTTCAATTTCCACATACATGTACAAGCAAGTAGTAATTGGGAAACATATCATGTCTGACCATTCAGTTTTGTTTTTTCATGTTTAAAAACATTCAGGAATTTCTCACTATAAACATACATGTACATGATGCATCGTTTTTAATGGTTCCCAATGTTTCGCCAGTTTCAAGATGACGAGACGAAAAATATTTAACATCTAGAATTAAAAATCTGATAAGTAATTATCAGAATATCAATACAAGGTCTGTAATTTTTTAGACGTCAACAATTGTACTCAAATCCTGTTGGAATCCCATTGTAGGCCTACATTACAAATCATGATCTAAACATTTCTTTGTTGATAAGTATGGGTGGATATGTTTTAACAGACCTAATACAAAAAGGGAACATTTGAAGGGACATATTTCTGGTCAGTTTCTCTATAATGTTTGAATTAAAAATTGTACTCGTATAAGTGGGCATATCAATTCAGGGCTAATATCATCATGCATTCAATAATTAGTAAGTTCACACAATCATTCATGGTTGCATTTGCAATAATGTTGTGTTTTACCATTTAAATTTAGCATCAAGAATATTGCAATCCATACTACATGTATATATGTGCTTTCCATTAAAAGAATTGAAAATTTGTGCTCGGATGTTTGCATCACATGTTTAATGATTTTGTTCCAATTTATCAGAAATGGTAAATTTGTTCTTTAAACAAAAAAAAGGGCTGATGCCACACTCCTCCATTTCATTTCCAAACAACATTTGTTATAAAATAGTAGATTGTCATTAAAAATGCACATACCTTTGCAATTAGAGGGATTGATAGAAGCTGTGCTTATTCTTCTGAGCTTGGGAGCAAATTAAGGTCAACAACAACAACAAGTAAGTGTAGAGAAGTTATGGTTGGAAATGCTGGGAAGTACAGTCAACCTGTGTAAGTGTTTGTAGTGACCCCTTAAGGCCTTATGGGAAACTTTAGGGAAAGTGACCTCTATAGACAGGTGAACTCCTCTATAGTATCACTCTGCAGGGAATCCCTTTTGGTGGTCACTATTAGGCAGGTTGGCTGCTATAGACAGGTGACCACTAAGCTTTTCTATATGTTTTGCTTTACTTCTCAGTCTTGGTATCCTTTTTTTGTCCCTCTTTGCATAATTTCCCCTATCCAATGCAAATTACTTTTATAGTTCAGAATTGTTATTAACTTTCTAACTATTAATCACTTTCTCAGGGGATGAATCCATCTTGTACCTCGTACTCGTCACGGGATGCGCGTCAATGGGAAAGGTCGGTGAATCCGAGATATTCCGCATCACCGCAACGCTTTTCGTCTCCCTACGCAACAACTCCAGCGATGAAGATCGCATCGCCGAGGTCCGGAAGCTCATGAACTCCGGGACGTTCTACTTTTCGTGGTCTCCGTCCAGCGCGACAT
>JBAMJV010004064.1:117500-142816 GCA_037951105.1 Echinarachnius parma
AGCCGACTCGACTGGTTGTCATTCCGATCGGCTCAGTTTTCAGTGCCTCGCGACACACATTTTGCCAGTCGAGAGACAGTCGGATGCCAGTTGGGGCCGATTCAACACGATAAATCTGCTCCGACCGACCGGGCCCAACTCTAGCCTGATTAAAACCAGTCGGATCGGGTCGAGTCGGCTCTGTCTGCGCCGGGCTTTAAACACATTAAAAAAGAGATAGTTCAGGCAACAAGTGGGTACACACAGAACCAACTGCCTTGATTGCTTAGACAGAATGAATGCTGTGCAGACGTTCTTCGGACTGGACGTAAGTTTGTCTCTTTCTTTCTTAGTAATTAAGCATTGAAAACTTAGGGGTTCACAGGGACGAGCACCACACTAGGGTCTTTCTATAGCTCGTTCGGTAGAGCGCCGGTCTAGCAATCCGGAGGTCTCGGGTTCGATTCCCGGAGAAATCCCATTTTCTTTGGTCTTTCTCATTTATATGATATATTTCTGGTCAGTTTCTTTTCATGATTTGAATAAATTGTAAACATTGTAAAAATTTTATTTTTTCTAAAATAAACATTCAATAAAAAATATCAGGAATGTGTAGGTTTTTATAAATATCTGATTTGATAAATAAGTCATTCAAATAAAAGCTGATGCTGTGGACGTTTATTTGAATGTCGTTATTTGTAGATACATGTATCTCGGCTGTTTCAGAACAGATTTTTATCAAAATTTTGCGATTCCTGTTCTTAGGTTTCCTTTACCTAACAAAATTGTTAAGTTTTGTAGTGCCTTCATAACAAGAACTACACCATCCCTTTAATTGTTTAATTCTTTTTAATTGGATCTAGTAACATTGTCCAAATCCACAAAAACTTTCTCATACCTTTTGCATTTTCTCTCATTACTCGGCCATATAACATCCATTAATGTAACATTTTCACACATTACTTAGTGGACATATCAGATCACACAAATACACATTTTATCAACCATCCATCACTTTTTGCACATGCCAACAAAGTAACTAGATCCCTTTCAAAATGATCCATTCATATAATCAATTGATCGTTCAATAAATTAATACGATCATTCAAATGATTGTACAAGTAGTTGTTCATATTTGTGTTACAGGGCTCGGGGCTAGTCCTAAAAATGCTCGGGCTGGAGTCCATGCAGAAAATGTGTATTACATGTATGTACACAAAATATATGAAAAATAGATAATAATAATAATATACACTATTTATATAGTGCCTATCACGATTGATAATCATCTCTAAGCGCTTTACAATTATATTATTACCCCGGTCATAGGATACAATGCAAACCAGCACACATTGTGTGCACCATCTTCACACCCTGGGGAGTATTCCTTCCAAGTGCTCAGTGGGCTCAAGAAGATCGTTCACATAAAGGCTTTCACCTCCTACCGGTCCCCATTTATACACCTGGGTAGAGAGCAGCAATAGTGGATAAATTGTCTTGCTGAAGGACAAACGCCGTGGGCAGGGTTCGAACTCCGGATCTCATGATCGGAAAGCGTGCGCTCTACCAATCTTGCCACACCACATCCAATGCGTGAATTAATTAATTCTTCTGAAAATTATCAATTGTTATTTAGATGCTGAGCCACCAGCTGGAGATCCTAGACCAGTCCAGCAAGCCTCAGATCATGTCCAGATTTGTTGAGACGTACAGAACCATCTGGGGTCTGAGTGGTGACCACATATCCAGGATATACGCTGGCACCGGGGCATTAGAAGGCAGGACTACAGTAAGTAAAGAAGTGGTTTATACCACTCTTACAGACATTTCCATACTGTTGTAAGTCTCTACTTGATCTATTGGGCCTACTGAAAAAGGCATGATTACACTAATAGCCTTGTATTCGACTTGTGTTTTCTTTCTGTTATACCTTTCAGGTGGTGCTAAATCAGTTACAATAACAATTCAGAACAAAATCTTTAATGGTCGCAAACAAGCATAATTTTTCTCAAGCACTTACAACAATCTTGTCTATACAGCCAGAATCATAACATTTGTTGGCAGTCTAAATTTGTTATACCTTTCAAAACATTTTTTCCCCTGTAAATTTCAGGCAGGAAAGCTCAGAGACGGTGCTAGGTCAGTTACGAGAACAATCCAGAACAACTTCTTTGACGGCAGCAAGCAAGAAGCCATTGATGTCCTGCTCCTGGGGAGCTCACTAATCGGGAGTCTGGCAGACAAGGCTAGCAGTCTACTGCCCAGCAGTCATCTACATGGTAAGCAGTTGGTGACCTTTGACATTTAGTCTCTTTACTAGTGGTTTGATTGAAAATTGTGGAGTATAGATTTTATGTGACACATTGTGAACCCCAAAAAGGCAGACAAGGCTAGCAGTCTCTACCCAGCAGTCACCTACATGGTAGGTAGTTGGTGACCTTTGACATTTTAACTTTAACTTTTTTTTTTTTTTTAGTCATTCTTAACCCTATCTTAACTGGGGGGGGGTCAATTTGACCCCCCCCTCGACTTTTTGCGCGATAATTCCGCAACGCGCGCAGATATTGCCGCGTGACTTCATGAGATTTTTCATTGAAGTCTTGTGCAACTTTTGAGACCAAATTTGCGACGACCGGGTATACCGTTCTAAAGTCACGTGACCTTTTGTAAGTGAGCGTCGGCCCAAAAATCGCTAAATTTTGTGATTTGTGTACAAATCCTATGGAAATTTATTTTTTTCCTAGAAAAGACAAAATCTTCATTATTTTTCATTCTAATCACTGCAATTATGTAATTTTGGGCTAAAAATGGTTGGATAATGGTCAATAATTATTTCCATTGGAAAAAACAATAAAAAACATAAGTCGAAAAAACAAAGAAATACATAAGAAATTCCAAAAACAAAGAAACACATTTAAAACAATTTTTTTTTTGAAAACCTGTTAATTAAGTCATAGAGAATATTCATGTACAAAATCAGCATATTCTGAGCAATATTTAGTGATTTACAGACAAAAAGAGGATTTTTGCATAAAATTAGCGTTTTTCGCTAATTAATATGCGTATAATTTGCATATTTAACATTGGATCGATTAAACGAAAACATGAACGCGTCGCTAACACTTCAATGTACCTCCATGCAAAATTTTGCGTGAATCGGACGAGCAGTCTCCGAGATGTTAGGGGGGGGTCAAATTGACCCCCCCCAGTAAAAACCTGGTCTCAAATAGCCCAGTTAAGATAGGGTTAAATAGAAAACAAACTTGTTGTGAACTAGAAGCCATTGATGTCTTGTGTAATAATAATTTGGTCACACAATATCTCTTTAATGTTAATCTATAGCATCACCAAACATTATAAGCTGCATATGCTAAAAGGAAAAAGAGTTCAAGATTTGTGTTCGGATGTGCAACATGAAAGGGGGTCAGATTATACTGAGTTTAGATATGAATAAGAATCTGTTGAATTGATGTTTATCTAAATGATTTTCTTTCATTTGAACCTGTAATATCACTGAACATTCCAAGAGGCATATACAGTATGCAAGCATCTGATAATTTGATGTAAATCTTAATAATTTGTTTGTCATTTCAACTTCTTCTCTACAGCATCACCAAACATTCTGAGAGGCGTTTGCGAGAAGGAGGAGGACTTCACATCGACGTCGAGGTTCAGGATTTGCGTCGGGACGTGGAACGTAAACGGCGGGAAGAACATGCAGAGCGTTGTGTTCAGACACAACGAATCCATGGCGGACTGGCTGCTGGATAACCCACAGATCGTAGAAACGACTAATCAGGGTAGGTGTTAACAGACCTCAAGACAGTCATGAAGTTAGAATGTGTAGAACTAGACACATTCACATGGTTGATTGATCACTTTTTGTTCAAGGGGTATAGAGTACAGAAGCCATGACGTCATAAAAATCTTTTTTTAGACTTTTCAAACTTGAACTTCATTTTCAGAAAGAGCATAAAAAATCAAGCCTAAATACTGATAAACAATTAAATATGTTAAGTATTGGCTGAGATATGCCCCTCCTAATGAATTTCACTTCAATGGGCGATCAGTGTTATAGTGCACTGGTTCATAAAGTTATGAACCAGAGCACTATAACACTGATGGCCTATTGACAACAATATCATTCGGATGGGCATATCTCAGCCAATAATTAACATATTCATTTGAGTTTCGCTATTTGGACATTATTTGTTATGCTCTTTCTGAAAATGAAGTTCAAATCTGAAAATTCTAAAGAAAGATGTTTATGACGTCATAGACATCACACTTCACCACTCTATCTGGATGGAGTAAAGATTTCTTGACTAACTAGACAAAAGGTGAAGCACAGTTGAATGTAATTTGTGACTTTATGGATATTGGTGAATATTAGTGTGAAGTTAATTATGTTATTGTATTTTTAAGCATTAATTATGTATTTATGATAGAAATAAGTGTGTGATAATTGAGTCATAGGAGTCATTAAAACAAACTATAATCTGTATGTGTGAATAAAACATATGAACAAAAGGAATGTTAGGATTGAAAATAAAATGCTTTTAGATCATCCACACAAATTTACTTGCATACAAATTTTGTTCACTTTGATATAAAGTTATATTCTTGACTCCTTTCTCTGTGATCCAGGGTGTTCATAAACGAGTGCTGATTTCAACGTTGCCAATAATATCCATGCCATACACCTTTATTCACTTGCATTCAAAAAGTTTTTGGTTTTGCTTTAAACTTTACAATTTAATTTGTTCTTATCTTTCTATGACGTCCTAGGTTGTTCAGAAACGAGTGTTGATTTCAGCGTTCCCAATGACATCTATGCCATAGGCTTTGAAGAGATGGTGGACTTGAATGCAGGGAACATTATCAATGCAAGGTAAGTTTCAAGTTTATTTCAATTCAAATCCATAGAGTATAAAATACAGATTATATACAATGTAATATAACAACACACAAAATGAAAACAAATGTTTACAAAAATTCCAGAATTGTAAGAGGTTATTCAATAGAAGTGAATTGGGTAACTGCAAATAAAACCGTAAGGTTCTGTCAAGGCAGTCCCCGTTATAAAAAGTAACATACAAATTCCAACAATTGCCTATAAAAGATCAACACCAAAAAACAGTAGACGGATTAACATGCATACATTATTATTGATTTAAAAACAGATGAAGTATTTCTTAATTTTTTATTTAAAAGAGTTTAAAAAGGTAGTGTCTCGGATATCTCTAATGTTTCCTCTTTCATTCTTACTTCATCATTGTGTAATGAAAAGAAAACACTTTCTTTTAAAACAATATGATTTATTCCTTTCCATGGAAATTGAATCTAAAATTCTGAAATTTGATTATAAAATATTGATTACCAAGCAGAATGTTGACAAGAAAAACAATGTAAAGTGGTTGACTTATTTTTCTACTGGATAAAATTGAAGTGAACACTCAACATTGTGTAAATTTTGTGTATAATTAATTATAGTACTTCTAACTTAATTAGGAGAGAGGATAAAGCTACAAAAGACACATACAGGAAACCATGAGACTAAATAGTCTATGGATGTTTTTAATCCCTATTGCATTTCAGCACCGCTAACCAGCGAGCCTGGGGCATAGAGCTACAGAAGACGTTGTCGAGAGATCACAAGTACGTTCTTCTGGTGTGTGAACAACTGGTTGGTGTGTGTCTCTACATCTTCATACGCCCCCAGCACGCCCCATACATCAGGTATGTAACATTGCTGTCTAGGTATGTTGAATTGAATTGAATTGATCATTTATTTCAAATCTCATCAAAACAATAACATTAACCAATCACAACCAAGTTTACAAAATTTAACAACAAATAAATACAATTATGAGATTGAGGAGACAGCTAGAAAGAGCAAAATAGCCTTATTAATGGTGCCACCGAATATATAAAATTGAATTAATACCTTCCTACATAACTTAGACATATAACAACATGAGAAGGGAAAAAAAGAAAGAAACATACACACATCAAATTTAAAAATTAAAACAATTAAAAAAATGTAACTTTGCTGTCTGGTCTAGGAACCTCTTATTTCTTCTCATGTTGTTGCATTTCAGTTAGTTCCCTGTCACCCAAAACGGTGGCATTGGTTAATCTACATGTATATTCAGCATACTTTTACTTGTTTCTTATAAATAAATGGAAATCTTGCATAGCAATTGACTGCCTTAAACTCAACATTTCAGACCAATCTGTTTCCCTTTCACACATTATTTATTTCGTGTATTTGGGTTTTGTTTATTTTCTTGCAATAGATGTAGTCATAACTGGACTCAAATGGGCAGCATGCAATAAAGGTGGCATAGCGATCCACTTTGTATTCTGTAGAATATTGTTGCTTTGATTTTGAATGATTTCTTGACGCATTTATTTTTGTTTATTTCTTCTAGGGACGTGGCAATCGACACGGTCAAAACTGGACTGAAGGGGGCGGCAGGCAATAAAGGCGGCATAGCGATTCGCTTTGTATTCCACGGAACGTCAATGTGTTTCGTCTGCGCTCATCTTGCCGCGGGACAGTCTCACGTGAAAGACCGGAACGACGACTATGCTGAGATCAGCTCCAAGATTATGTTCCCTATGGTAAGTATGTTTACCATTTTATGATGAATGAATGAATGAATAACTTTATTACCAAAATGTTCAAAGATAACAAGATAAAAGTCATATGTACAAAGTTTTAACAAACAAACAAAGAAAAAAGTAAATAACAACAAATGTTTAATAAAAAAGTATAAAGAAGTCATAAGAAAATTCTCAAAGATTGAAGGAGGAAAAAAAGAAACACTTACATTGACAAATTAAAATATTGTTAGAAATCCTTATGAAAATATTGTTCCAACAAGTACTGATTGAAATCAACTCTCAAAAATGTTATCTTATTCACAGGGTCGCACGCTGGCGAGCCACGACTATGTCTTCTGGTGCGGCGACTTCAACTACCGAATCGACATGGACATCGAAGAAGTGAAAGATCTGATAGCCATACAGGACTACGAATCATTGAAAGCCAACGATCAGCTACTGATTGAAAAGGGCAAAGGCAGTGTAAGTTCAGGGCATTTTTATCATTATTAAGGAAAACTGACTAGGGTGCTCTGTAGCTCAGTTGGTAGAGAGCTGGTTTAGCAACTACCTTAGCGACATGGACATCGATGAAGTGAAAGATCTCATACTCATACAGGACTGAATCCATAAAGGCGAACAATCAGCTCTTGATAGAGAGAAGGGTAAAGGCAATGTAAGTTCAGAAAGATATAATATGTTAATAAGGAAAACTTGCAAGATAAATTTACTGAATGAAACACAAAAGAGCAAAGAATTAGTTTAAAGCAGAGCATTTAAGGGGTTACTGCTAAAAGGGGTAAGGTAGTGTAAGTTCATGAAGATATATTCTATAAATAAAAAACTGACAAGATAAATGTATTAAATAAAAGACAAAAGAGCAAGGTATTAGGTCTAGTGGAGTATTGAAGGGGTGACTGGTAATAGCCAACTAGCGTGCTCTGTAGCTCAGTTGGTAGAGTACTGGTTCAGCAACTACCAAATTGACATGGACATCGAAGAAGTAAAAGACCTCATAGAAGTAAAAGAAGTAAAAGAAATCAAAGAAGTAAAAGACCTCATAGGCCATACAGGATTATGAATCCTTGAAGGCGAACGATCAGCTCTTGATAGAGAAGGGCAAAGGCAATGTAAGTTCAGAAAGATTTAACCTATAATTGCCAAGTAGGGTGCACTGTAGCTCAGTTGGTAGAGCACTGCTTTAATAACTACTGAATCGACATGGACAAGTAAAAGAGTATAACCATACAGAACTATGAAAACAGGACTACGAAGCTTTGAAGGCAAACGATCAGCTCTTGATTGAAAAGGGGAAAGGCAATTTAAGTTTGAATATTTTTAGATTTTGTTATCTGGCATTAAAATAAAAGCATGTTTGTTTTGCAGTGCAGAGGAAAAAAGACACACGTGACAACATGAAATTGAATGCATTCTCCCAATATCTATTTGTCAATTTTGGGTTGCTTTTTTTTTTGACGAAAGAAAATATTTGCTTTACATCAACCTTCAAGTAATATTTGTTCTCTAATAGTTAAGAAATGCCAAGATGATAATAAGAATGACTAGATTGAAGGATTAAATATAGCTCTGTTTTTCTTCTTCTTTTGTTCTTCAATTGTTTCTCTAAATTGTTAATTTTCTTTTTCTGCCCTAGACATTCCAATGGTTTTCAGAGGGAAACATTTGTTGCCCGACAACCTACAAGTTAGATCTGTATCTTACAAGTAAGAAACAAATGCAAAGAAGAGAACAGCTGCATATAGACAGATAAAATAAAGCGCTAATTTTGTTCTCCATTTCCTTATTTTTTGTTATTCAAGACATTCCAAGGATTTACAGAGGGGAACATCCGCTTCGCGCCAACCTACAAGTATGATCTGTACTCCGACGATTTTGACACGAGCGACAAGATGAGGACGCCTGCATGGACAGACAGAGTGCTATGGAGGAGACGGACTCCATTCTACTTCAAGCAGAGTGCTGATGGTATGTTAGCAAAGGGTGTGATGGGTTAGGGAAGGCGTCAAATTTATACATAGCGGGCGGCAGCGGGATCCCGCAGTAGCCCGCGCGTGAACGATGTGCGCGACGCGGTCTCCTGAAATGCGTTCTGGCCGCAAGGGACCGATGCGTCATCGCGCGCGAGAACAAAACATGCATTGAATAGCGCGCACTAGCTGAACGGGACGCCGCGGCCTCCCGCTTGGAACAGAATTTAAAACTGCGCGCAAAACCGTTCCAAGCGGGATCCCGCGGTAGGATGGTAGTGATAATTTTGATGCCTCGTGCTAGAAACAAACCTTTTTTGCCTTGTAGCCCAGTTGGCCAAGTTACAACAAAACAAGATTGTTTAAAGTCTAGTAGCCCCGAAACCTGGAGGCCCCAAGCACAGACAAATATGAACAACTCTGTACAAATCTGGTTGCCCACTCAGGTCAGTGGAATTGAGCATCAATAACATTTTGGTGGCGCGAAGCTAATTGTTAGTTGCCCTGCGCCAGGGGTCTGTGCTAATTTTGAGCATTACTGTTAGTTGGACTGCTAAATAATAGTTGGTCTGTTCTTGTGGCGATTTTGACACGAGTGACAAAATGAGAATGTCTGCATGGATGGACAGGGTTTTCTGGAAGAGGCGGACTCTGTTCTACTTTAAGCGAAGCGCTGATGGTATGTTAGCACTAGTGGGATGTTGCATCAAGAGTTGTGTTTAAACACAAATCCATTTCATGAAAGTTGCATTTTATTTCAAGCACTATTTTGTGTTTGATGCTCTTTATGCTATGGACAGTTGCTTTCATGTTGCATTTATTGCAAAGTTACAATTGAACGCAACGCAACGAGTCAATGCATTAAAATGGTAGTCTCAAACTATAACCCAAGTCTTTAATGTTAATAGCAGCTTGAAAATGTTTTCCTTTAAAATCAACAGGCTACAAAGATGATGTTTGACAGTTTGTTGGTCTGTTAAATAATAGTTTGGCCTAGACATATGTGACAGGCTGTAGAAAAACCCTGCACTTGTCGGTAATTCATGTTTTGAAGACATGGGCTTTTTAAGTTCGCATAATGTGCGTAAACGACTTATGATTGTAAAATCGAAACAATCATATCTTTGCTAATTATTGACCAATTTGTAAGAACAAAGCTTATGATGAGGCCTTTCTAATGGTATGAAAATCTACATTTTTTTTTTTTACCGACAAGTGCAGGGTTTTTCTATAGCCGGTCACATATGTCTACAATCATCATCTGATTTTTTATGACAAAGGTTACCACTGAACTCAGAATCTGAGTAATATTTGTTTGTTTGTTTGTTACAGATCCATTCCATGCGTTCCCTGACAACTGGGACCCGGGCAGAGTTCTTCACTATGGCAGGGCGGAACTCAAGACATCTGATCACAGGTAAAATAGGATTGAATGAAAATTAAAGATACTGTCTGCCTTTTGCAAGCCAAATTTCAAAAGTTGTAAGATAGTTGTCTTGTATGAAAGAAAATCAAGAGCTAATTATGTAACATTTCTTCAGTTAAAGTGAATCAAACAATTTCCCACATCATAAACATACCAATTGTTGTCATTGTGAATTGACAAAGAAATATGAGGGCCCTCTATCTTGTCATCTTCTGCCAGCAAGGACCACCTGAGGGAATCATCCCTACCCTAAACAAAATTAATAAGCTCATAATCTCTTTTTTTGGTCTAATTTATTACTAAACTTTTTAATAAACACAAACTCTTGGTGACGATCGTACAGATCAAAGTCCAATTCGTCAACGAGGAGAACCAACATCTACCACAAAATCTGCTATTGACAGGGCCAACCACACCATACATGTAGGTTCTTTTTTTTTTTTTTTTTAGAAAATCAAACTCAAGAAAACTGATTATTTTTCCCCACCTGTTTACCACAGGCCTGTGGTGGCCATCGTGGAGGTCGAAGTCCAGCTCGTGGACGAAGAGAGCCGGGAGTCCATCTACCACGACATCTTCTGCCAGCAAGGCCCACCTAATGAAACCTTCATCGCCACTCTAACAGAAGACAAATAAGCTCATAATCTTAATTTTCTTATAATAATTAAGTGAAATACATATTCCCTCATTTTCCATTAACAGGCCTGTGGTGGCCATCGTGGAGGTCGAAGTCCAGCTCGTGGACGAAGAGAGCCGAGAGTCCATCTATCACGATGTCTTCTGCCAGCAAGGACCTCCGGATGGAACGGTCATCCTCTCCCTGGTCGATGGTCAAGGCAACCAGGCAGAGTTTGCAGATGCGGAGATGGATAGCGCACTGGTGTTGATGGGGGAGGAAGGGGAGGCGATTCTTGTCAGGTAGGAAACTTCAGCCTATATTTTACAAACGTTTTACAAGTAAATCGGTGAATGAGTTGTATTAAGTATTCATTTACCATGGCAACCAGGCAGAGTTTGCAGACGAGGAGATGGATAGTGCACTGGAGTTGATGGGGGAGGAAGGGGAGGCGATTCTTGTCAGGTAGGAAACTTCAGCCTATATTTTACAAACGTTTTACAAGTAAATCGGTGAATGAGTTGTATTAAGTATTCATTTACCATGGCAACCAGGCAGAGTTTGCAGATGAGGAGATGGATAGTGCACTAGAGTTGATGGGGGAGGCGATTCTTGTTAGGTAAGAAACTTTCATGTGGCGTATGATTAACAGTGCAGTCAAGAAATAGGGCATGTTTTAGACTAAAGGAGACTGCATTGAGTTGTATGAATGAGTATTTGATTACCATGGCAACCAGGTGGAGTTTGCAGATGGACAGCGCACTGGAGTTGTTGGGAGAAGAAGGGGAGGCAATCCTTGTGAGGTAGGAAACTTCACTGTATGTTTTACAGTGCAATTAACAGATAGTGTATGTTTTGAAGGAGTGAGAGCAATCATAAGCTTGGTAAATTGCCCTATTTCGTTCATTAGACTGTAAAGCATTAATGTGACCCGCTATAGCAAAACCCGGCACTTGTCGGTAATTCATGTGTGTGTAAAAGACCTGTGATTGTAAAATTGAAACAATCATATCATCGCTAATTATTGACCAATTAGTTAGAACAAAGCTTCAAATGAAAGCATGTAATGAGGCCTTTCTAATGGTGTGAAAATCAACATTTTGATTTTTACCAACAAGTGCCGGGTTTTGCTATAGCCGGTCACATATATTCCAACCTGTCTTAGTGGCCACCTGTCCGGAGCAGACAACCTGCCATATAGTAGCCAGTAGTAGGTGCAACAAATAAAAGAGTGTATGGAACTCTCCGGTGGTATATTTTGTCCAATACAATCAAAGAAGAGGTTTTGCATGTTTTGGTGTGAACTATTATCAATTTGTATGATCAAGCATTTGATCATGTGGCTAATATGTAGACAATACAGATTTAATTTTGCAAGAAACTGTCATAGCGACCACCTTTCTGTAGCCTTCAGCCTGTCATTATTAAGTAAGCACCAAAAGTGATCCCCTTTTGTTCTTTTGTATTTACTGCTTTTTGAAGAATATGTCAAAAAGAGGAAGGGTCTAACCCAAGCAAAGATCTGTCTTATGTTTTGATTGCATAATTATTTCATCATATTTGGATTTGTAATGTCAATAACGGTGTCATTTTTAAAAACTTTGTTCAGATTTGTGGACTCCAATATGCTGGTTACATTCCGCGATGGTCACAGCGCCCTCTCAGCCAAAGATAAACTCAATAACTATCAGGTAAGTTTTTGAACAGTGATCGTTATGTTAATAAAAGTTCTGAATGAATCGTGACAGGTCACCCATATTTAAAATTTTCTTGTTTTCTCAAGCCCTGTCCATTTTATTCATCTGGCTTGTTTTAACCCTAATCCCACTGGGTTATTTTGGTCACTTGAGTCCACTGGGGGGGGGGCTGTTTTGGCCCCCCCCCCTCAAATCTCGGCAACGAATGGACCGATCGACTTGAAAATTGGCACACACGTAAAACAAGTCAAGTAGAAAAAGAATATGAAAAAAGAAACAAAAATTGGACCATTATTTTTTTTTTAATAATTAATTAAAATTTTGAATATGCAAATTTTTGACGAATTTGGGAATAAATTGGGATTTTCATCTAAAATCAAAAGAAATTACAGGATTTCTTCAGGTTTTCTGTAAAAATACTTTCATACTTTATGGTGATAAAATATATCACTAATTTGCATAAATATGCAAATTAGTATTCCCGGATTTATCCACATTGTTTTCATTCTTATGTATTTTATTGTTTTTTTGTTGTTTTTTAGTTTTTTTTAGAAGAATTTATCTCTGAAGTGTATGAATTCAACTAATAACAAAGAAATAATCCAAATTATAATTCAAAGTAACAATTATAACAGATTTGGAGTTTTCATGGCATCGGATATAGGAATTACATAGAAACCTGTACAAAAATTACATTTTTTTGTGACGGACGAGCAATTATCGACCTCTAAAATCAGTTCTACAGGTCCGACCGAGGTGAATTATATATCAAAACATGCGGGAGACTTGAGAGAAAATAGTCATGAAGTTTGAACGTGAAATTCCAAACGGTCTAGATGCACGTCGAAAAAAACGACAGGGGGGGGCCAAAATGGCCCCCCCCCCCCCCCCCCCCCCCCAGTGGGATTAGGGTTAAAGACAATTTAAGAAAGTAAGCTGAAAAAATATAGTTTACATCTCTAATCTATTTGTATATTCATGTATCTTTACAGCAAACAAATACAAATTTAAAGATAAATGTAATGAATTTTGTTAATTATTTGTATTAGATGGGCCAAAAGGTGCTACGTGTCTCCCTAAAGACAGAAAAATGGCTGGACATCTTAGAGAAAGAACTGGCCATGTGCTGCCCAAACACTGAAAGGCTGTTCAACCCCGTATCAAGCAGTCTTCTTGAAGATACCTTTGATGTGCCATCGATGAGCTTCGATCTAGAAGGTATGTAGTATTTCGATAATGGGGGTAAATTTATATTTCTTAAATTCAGAATTGAAGCTTCTTTGCTGAAAATTTAGTTCTCACTGTGATGTATTTGTTTACTTGTAGTGAACAGAGTAGGTGTTTGCAGTTCTATTATACATAGATATTAACCTGATATCATGTAGTCTTCTTGGGGAGACCTTTGATGTGCCATCTATGAGCTTTGATCTGGAAGGAAGATATTTTTATCTTAAGCCTGTAGCACCGTAAATAGTAGAGTAGATTAGGCTGGTATGCTCCCTAGGGAGTTGAGATGGTGTGAAAGATAATTGTGTGGGTTTGAACTGTACCTGATGAACAATGCGCCTCCGAACAGGGTACCTAGATACATTGAGGTCTATATATGCCATGTATTATTATTATCTGTTCTTGTAAGCTTAATTGCTCATATTCTATTTCTGATTTGTATTTTTTGTTATTGGTACTGAAATAAGTAGTCATGTGTTAATCCTAATAGAGATTATTCAACCCGGTATCAAGCAGTCTTCTTGGTGAAACTTTCAAGAACTAAATGTTTTTAGCAAATGTGTAGCTTTAACATTGTTACAAAGTATATTAAGTAATTCAAACATATAAAGAAACTGACCAAAATATATAATGTGACTCGAGCAATGAAAATTAATGGGTTTCAGGGACGAGCGCCGTACTAGGGTTTTCTACTATAGAGTGGTGAAGTGTGATGTCATAAATGATGTCATAAACATTTTTTTTAGAATTTTCAAATTTTAGACTTCATTTTCAGAAAGAGCATAATAAATAATGTCCAAATACCGAAAATCAAAGGAATAGGTTACGTAGTGGCTGAGATATTTTATGACGTCATGGCTTCTGTACTCTATAGCTCAGTCAGTAAGAGCACCGGTCTAGCAATCCGGAGGTCTCGGGTTCGAATCCCGTTGGAATCCCATTTTCTTTGCTCTTTTTCAATCACAAAGTATTATAAGTGTACATTCTTTCTCCATCAGTTCACAAATGGTTCTCCATAGTTTGAATTCATGGTGTAATAAATATTTAACTTTGTTTTTCTCTCTGCAGATGACGATGAAGAATTGGGCTCAGCGAAGCCCGAGCTCCCATCCCCCCTTAGACCAATGATGGAGTCCAATCGGTCCAATACTCCATCCCCTACAAGACCACCTCGGAGGCCCGCTAGACCAGACAGGCCTGATAGACCACCGCCCAGGACAGGCATTGGAGCTGAAGATGAGGTTAGCGTTACAACATTTTAGTGTTGGACTTTTTTGTTTAAAATTGAATAGCACTTCGCACTTTTTTACCACTACCTTCATTTTCATTATCATTATCAACATCAAAACCAACATGGTAAATTCTTTGAATATTAATATTTTGCATCAACATCATCAATATCAGCAGCAGTAGGAGCATAATTTCTATCATCATCATCATCATCATCATCATCATCATCATCATCACCATCATCACCAGCATCATCATCATCACCAGCATCATCATCACCAGCATCATCATCATCATCACCAGCATCACCATCATCATCACCAGCACCATCATCATCACCATCATCATCATCATCATCATCATCATCATCATCATCAGTCTAAATGTTCACAAATCTTCATTATTTTATTTTATTTTTCGTCCCTGCCCTCTGCTCTTCTACAGACTTCAAAACGAATGCCCCCAACCAGACCTGGACCACCTCCTCGACCGACTAGGCCAAGTGCACCTCCAGCAAGACCACAACCTCCACCTTCATCATCATCAGTGTCATCATCGACTTCCTCATCGAGTCAGGATGCTGCGGTGCGGAGGGACCAGTGGTCAGATGAAAGGAGAAAGCCAGATCCACCTCTTGCTAGGGTAAGTGCAAGATCAATGTAGCTCTTCATTTTGAACTTTCTTAAAATGGGAAAGAACGTACATGTACACTGTTCTGGCAAATTTAGCTACCTACAATTTTTTTTACATGGAAAAGAACTATATTGGTAAACATCTTTCTGGCAAATTTAGCTACACAAAAGAGCCCTATTAAATCTGAGAAAAGCCCTAGTAAATATATGTTATTGTTTTTATTGTCTGGTTAAGTATTCTGCTAAATTTAAGCATGTAGACAAATTCCTTTTTTCTTAAACTTTTATACGCTGATTGCCAAAGATCATTTATACATTATTATCATTATTATTATTTTGTATTATAATATGTTAAAATGTCTAACTCTTCTTCATTTCAAAGATTTAAACCAGTTCTATGTTGATGTAAACTACAGATTTGCATTTTTAAAAATACATCATTTTCCAATATTTGAACAGTTCAATCCTGATGCTGATGATGAAGATGAAGTTGATTTCTTCTTCTGGTATTAGTTATAGAGAAAAAACCATAACACAAGTAGGTTATTTTGCACCGAATGATGCATTGTGACATCTTTGCATTAATTATTCCAGATAATGACGGAAATTTTGCATGCAGATTTGCATTATGTATTGAATTTTTATTTTTTATTATAAAATAGGGATACGTTCTAGACAATTCAAATAAACAGTCCATTCTAGTTGTTTTGTTTACACTCTAGCATTTGCCGTTTTGTAGCAGATTATGTTGTTATTGTTGAAAACAAAATGTATGCATGAATTTAACACCACAGTTACAAAACACAGTGCCCTTGTTTTACTTGTCAAAATGGGCATCCATTTAAATTTATGTTTTTAAAGGGTGTTCTTTGTTTGGGCTACCTAATTCCAGTTTTGGTCAACCTGATTCCAGTTAGGGCCTCTAAAACAGGGAATATTTTAACTTTACTTGCCCAACAGAGCCACCATAATAGAACAGAAGTGCATATCGAGCACTGCTTTTCCCCAGTATTTCAACAGAATCCCTATGAAGAAAACCGTCTACCTCACATTGCATGTCATTATGTTCCATTCCCCCCTTCTTGTTTAAAGCATCGTGAAATGAACCTTGTATTGCATATTATTTATTTTCCTACAATATGATATAAAAATTAATAATGAAGTGAACTTTGCATGTAACTTTGCAGCATGACATTGTTATGATCCCTTCTGCGTGTAAAAAGAGCACAATGTTTTGTCTGAAATATGAATTGAATCTCACTTTTGAATGCCGTTCCTTCGTTCCCCTTTCTCAGTATTCCGGTATGACCTTTGACCCCTATCAAGTAAACCTTAGGTCACGCCATTATTTTGTTCCCTTCCCTCGTTCCTTGCTATGGAAATACATGCAACCTGTGTTCCCTGTGACATCAAATAAACCTACCTTTTCTTGTCATTTTCTCCACCTTCCCCACTGTTATAAAACAATGACCCTTATGAAGTAAACCTTGTATGGCATGCCATTATTATGTTCCCTTCCCTTCTTATAAAACAATGACCCTTATGAAGTAAACCTTGTATGGCATGCCATTACTATGTTCCCTTCCCTTGTTATAAAACAATGACCCTTATGAAGTAAACCTTGTATGGCATGCCATTATTATGTTCCCTTCCCTTGTTATAAAACAATGACCCTTATGAAGTAAACCTTGTATGGCATGCCATTATTATGTTCCCTTCCCTTGTTATAAAACAATGACCCTTATGAAGTAAACCTTGTATGGCATGCCATTATTATGTTCCCTTCCCTCGTTATAAAACAATGACCCTTATGAAGTAAACCTTGTATGGCATGCCATTATTATGTTCCCTTCCCTCGTTATAAAACAATGACCCTTATGAAGTAAACCTTGTATGGCATGCCATTACTATGTTCCCTTCCCTTGTTATAAAACAATGACCCTTATGAAGTAAACCTTGTATGGCATGCCATTATTATGTTCCCTTCCCTCGTTATAAAACAATGACCCTTATGAAGTAAACCTTGTATGGCATGCCATTATTATGTTCCCTTCCCTCGTTATAAAACAATGACCCTTATGAAGTAAACCTTGTATGGCATGCCATTACTATGTTCCCTTCCCTTGTTATAAAACAATGACCCTCATGAAGTAAACCTTGTATGGCATGCCATTATTATGTTCCCTTCCCTCGTTATAAAACAAACACAATGTTTTGTCTGCGATGTCAAGGCCAAGGGAATGTCACTTTTGCAGGTTATTCGGTTCCCTTCATTTTCTCAATAGTATACAAATGATGCACAGGCTTGTGTGGATCAGTAAGAATTGGATGCACGCGTTTAACTTTGGAATGGTTTAAACCCCCGAGCGCAGCGAAGTTGGTTTTGGACCATTTCCAAAGTTCAAAGAGTGCAGACAATTCTTACCGATCCACGAAATATGCCTGTGCAGCATTTGTTTTATAAAATGGGAGCAAAAAATGTGAAAATCAAACTAAAGTGAGCCATGCATCAGTAAAATGCATCAGTACAAACTTTTACACGCTAATTGACCAATCAGAATGCAGGGATTCTTCTACCCATTTTATAATCTGGTATAATCAGTGAGCCTTTTGAAGTGAACCTTGGCATGCCATTGTTATATTCCCTTCCCTTGCTACAATATACATTTTGTATGTGTATGGTAAACCTGACCGTTGCATGTCATTCCTCTGTTCCCCAGCCCCAGTATACCGGTATGATCAGTGACCCCTATGAAGTGAACCATTATTATGTTACTTTGCCCTTGCTTGTTGCTATGTTAATGCATGTAAAATATGAGAACATTTTGTTTGCATATCATGTGACCCTTTCCTTACCTTACCGTTGCATGTCATTCCTTCGTTCCCCAGCCCCAGTATACCGGTATGATCAGTGACCCCTATGAAGTGAACCACACCCTGCATGCAGACACCAAAGAAGAGGCCATCAACCTGTTCCAGCAGATTGGCGTTGACGTATCTCAAACCCTGGTTCCCATGCCATCGGGTGCACCGCCCGTGGTACCACGATCTTCAGGGTCCCTGAAAAGAACCTCAAAACCTAGTTCTGTCGGTGCAGATATTGATAGTTCAGTGTTCGCAGATGCATGCAATAACAATATAGGTTTGTCAAGTGGTAGTGATGTGCATGGATTAGCTGGTGGTTTCAGTGCACCGCCCGTGGTGCAAAGCATAGATGATAGTGGGAATGTACCACCAGCCGTTGTTCCACGGCGCCCAGTGCCGAGACCAAGGAGTACGATAATCACAGATCCCAATCCATTTAATACCCAGGAACCACCGTTAGACCGACCAACTGCAGAAGTACCACCAACTAGGGGAAGTGCACCTCCGGTACCGGTTAGTAGACCACCGCCAAGGCCATCTGCACCGGCTGTGAGCAATGGTACAGATGATGTACCTTCAGTCATGCCCCCTCCTCCTAGACCATGTGTAGCTGCGGTGGGCTACAGTCCAGATGAAGAGGAATCATCGGTCATATCCATGGCGGCACCGCCGGTACCGCAAAGCAGACCACCTATGAATGTACCAGCAGAAGAAAGTGAGTTAGCTGCAGATGATTCGGTACCGAGTTCGCTACCGTTTGTTCCACCGCGACCGGTGGCACAGCCAAGACCGACCCCAACCAACGGCGCATTTTCAGACATACCCCAACAGAGTAGCAATCGAGCAATAGCAAGTGAGAGCATGGCACCTCCTGTACCGCGTTCGCGACCCACCCGACCACCGCAACCGGAACCAGCGTCGCCAGTCGTTGACGATATCTCGGTTGTAGCCATGACGATCGAAACCGACGATACCGACAACTATCTGAACGAGCAGTTTGATAATGCTGGAGAACCACCGTCATTTGCACCCCCAGAATTGGTGATAGGTTCTACCGAGGTACCGTCAGCACCACCTCCGGTACCTCGCTCAAGACCAAGACCCACTCCTGGTGTTCCTGCTAGACCACAGATACCATCTAGGCCAAGTGCAACATAAATTATGTGTTAACCTGTTCCCAACTAGATTTGGCGAGCCTAACAGAGTTAATACAGGACCCACCAGGTTCCCGTAGGCAATGTGTTTATTATAGACTGCAGTATAATACTTCATATCACACTCATAGTTAAAACTTAAAAGTATATATGTGATTTCAAGACCCATCATAGTTGGGGGTGGAAAAAAGCGATAAAAGCAAATTTTGCTATTCATATGTACTATGTGAAAGAACATATCATACAAGATTATAATAATAATCGTAATAGGTTCAATTTATATAGCGCCTAATATGAAACAATGATCATCTCTAAGCGATTTACACTAATATATATGTATGAGAGCCTAATGGCTACTAGACCAAAAACCTACTTTAGCCAAATATTTTACTCAAAAAGTGAAAAGTCATTTTTGGAGGAATCCGAAACTGCCATGGTGAAATAAACTTTGACTTGGCCTATACAGTCAAACCTGTGTATAGTGACCACCCAAGAGAAACAAGAAAAATGGCCACTGTAGACAGGTGACCACTATAGGCAGGTTCCATAACATTGATTTTCTTTGCAGGGATCACTTTTGGTGTCCACTATAGGCAGGTTGGCTGCTATAGACAGGTGGCCACTATAGGCAGGTTGACTGCTATAGACAGGTGGCCACTAGGACAGGGTTGACTGTACTAGGTTTTTGCACAAATGTCCAAATATGCTACAAATAATATTGATCTTGTCTACAGGCACAAAGGCATGAATATTTATTAAGAGATTGAAAATGTGAACACATATGATATGAACATATTATGAATATATTATATTGAAATTCCAGAGTCATAGATATCTATATCAACGTATGTTTTGTTGTCTATTTAAGTGTTATTAATGTTTATATAATTATATGCTCTGTTTAAAAGTGTTTTAGCAGGAGTGACAGATGTTTGATGAAAATTGTGAAATGGATAGATTATTATTCACATTATTTTATATGATACCGAAGCTACTTAGGCATCTTTTAATTAATGATTTGACATCTCTTTAACTTGTGCATAACCCTGGCCAAAGACCTAAATTCTTTCCTACGTTAATATTGCTTTCCAGTTGATTGTATTAATGCTAGTTTCGTTATGTGCGTATATCGTGATTTTTTTAAACTGTGTTGATATAACTATGAAGCAATAAATGGAAAAGTGTGTAAAATTGTATGCATACAATATCAATTTTATATGTTGTTGCCATTAGAAACATAATCTTCAAATTGTTTGTTAAATAATAAAATAATAGTATACAACATTTATATAGCGTTAGATACCGTATGCAAGATTCATAACGAAAAACATAGTTTTGCCATATAAAGGAATGTATAATTGATTATATTTGAATATTAGGTAATAAATGTCAGTATTGACTCAAGGTAAACTGCTGTTAAACTATATCAAAACCATGATCTTCCCAATTTAAAGTTCTATTAAAAAAAGAAAGAATATAACTAAGGGTTTCCAATATAGCTAAAAACCAGGGCCCATATTCATGAAAGCCTGCTAGCTTAGTTCCTTGCTAAGTCTATTTTGGATGACGTGGCTAAGGATTATACACAAGATATTTTAGTTGCTAACTAGGGTTAAAGGGGACCACCAGGCAAAGAACAACACATTATTATATGTTTTGGTACCGTTTTGTGATATCAAATAGATACCCAACATTTTGCAAAGGGTTGTGTAATTCATAAACAAAGCAATTAATTTCCACCACTTACGGAACCACTTTCCTGGTTCCATACGGGCCAACCATTTGCGAGTGCGCCAATGCTATTCACGCGTACGTTTGTAGACAATAGATTCCTGAGTGATTCGTTCGCTCTGCACACACAATCGCAATTCACCGCACGCATCGCAGTCTTCGCATTCAGACCACATGAACGCATGCTTTAGAATGGTGATGCGTTTCCAATTATATTTGTTTTTTCTGGAAACATATTTGTGTGAGCTTGTTGATGGAATGGAATACTAAAGATGTTACCTTTCTTTAATAAGAATATTATTTTTGGGTGGTGGTACCCTTTAACTTAGTGGGTACCTAAGGCGCACCCAGTTGACCCTAGTTGGGGAATAGGAAAACTGTTGCTCAATAAACTGCACATTTAAAATACACTTAGCAAGGAACTAAGCTATCAGGGTTTCATGAATATGGGGCCAGGCAGCTGAAAATAGTCATCTGTATATTCCTTGTTTTCTCTATTAATTATTGTAGTACTTATTTTTTCAAATATTTTATTTATGAATTATGTTAGTACTTTTCTTTGCACATTACCTTTTGCTATTTCATGCTGTATAACGTTAATGTGGTTTCACCATTATGTACAAACTAACTCAGGGTAGATATTGAATGGCTAAAATCAAATCAAAATGATCTGAAATAAAACGTGACAATGTCAACAAAATGAACTAGAAATGAGGATATTAGAATGAAAATAAAAAACAAAGTACAAATATTTATTCTTGGACAAAAACGGCACGGTTACGATAGTTTTCTGATAAAGCAAATAAATGTTTGCTTTATGTATACTTAAACATGGCAAGGTTATACTGTAATAGTTTTCTGATAAAATATATAAATTGTCATATTTGTAAGAAATACATGTACCTCAGCATCAATGATTCATACCAAATATGTGACCTTACACCACAAAACGACCAATAAGTCGGGAAAAATGATTTTGCTGGTTTTCATAAAACATTAAAATAGAAATCATTACGGTATTAAAATGGTATATCATTCGTCATATTTGAACTAAGCAAACCCTCTCAAAATGAACACCAAAGATTTGGAATATGGCTGAAGCATTTTTAAAATAGGGGAGAAATGGGCCATTTAAAAGATCAGTTTCCATTAAAGCGCTGTATTAAGATCACATTTATTTGATGACAAAATAATATTTAAACATGCTTTCCGATGCTCAAAATGTTACAGAGGCTAGATCATTAAGATATGCTTATTCAGGAAATACCAAAATCCTAAATCTCAGATTTTGAACAAAATTTGACAATTTTAGCTAATAAAAGAGAAACTACCACAGCGACATAACGGTCATTTTGTGGTGTAAGGTCACATATGATTAAATGAAAATCTTGTAATTATTTTTCAACACACACAGCAAGGTTATAATAGTTTTGTGAAAAAGAAAATAAATTGTTATATTTGCAAGTATTAATGTTTCATCGCAAATATCATTGAATGAAAACCTGTAATTACGGCCTGAGCATCTTGTGAAAAAGAGAGAATTGGTATATTATTTATAATATTGTAATATTATTAAAATGGGAAAAGAAAATTGGGCTTCACTGTGGATTGAACCGGGGACCACACAATTAAAAATAATATTACCTCAAAATGTTGGCTGGTTGGAAAAGAGGAGTGCATTACTGCAATCAATCTTTTTTTGTTCATGAATATACAGAGCTGCCACCATTCAATCGTACTGTATATTTCTTGAATAGCGAATGAAATGTAGAATGTATTGTGATCAAAAGTAACTCAAATAACAAATTCTCAACAACTGGAGTCCTGTATGACATTGAAAGGTGCTTGTTACTTCATACAAACAATTTACTTTAAAACAATAATGTGCAGTTTCATTGTACCATCTGCATGTATGTGTATCAATTCTGATTTAAGTTTGCACCTTAATCGAAAGTATGATCACGGCTATACTCGCCCAAGTAGTTATTGTATTTCAGTGTCTCAATATTTGTATGAAGTCGACATGCTTTAGCTTTAGATTAATATAATTGAACAAAATATAGATATAGTGATCATATTCAGTGTGTGTAAATGTAATGCATAAACCAATCATGAAATATACTATTTGATAGTGAAAATTTATATGGCCTAGTCTCACTGCTCTGTTTCTCCTTCCGTTTCCTATCTGTTTGACATCCAGAAGGTACTAGCAGATACTAGCAGGAAACGAAATGATGTGGACCAAGTTTGGAATGGACTAGTAGGATACAGTGGCGGATCTACGGGGGGGGGGGGGGGGGGGGGGGTTAGGGGGTTTAAACCCCCCCCCCCCCTTGGGCTGCCAAGTGAAAAACCCCCTAACACCCCCCCCCCCCCCCCCCCCTTGGGCTGCCAAGTGAAAATGTATCAGTGAAAAAAGTTCAAAATAGCAAAAAAAAAATCGCCGCTTTGCGGCTCGTCGATAATACTCCGCAACGTCAATGGGTCAAACCTCCCCCTTGGCAAAAAGCTAGATCCGCCCCTGGGATACTTTTAATTCGGTTCCGTTTCGCGTAAGACGAAAACGTCATGGAACTTCAACATTTGCTAGATACTGACCATTTCATCTCATTTTGGACGTACAGGAAACGGAAGGAGGAACGGTGCAGTGGGACCAGGCCAATACAAATAGTGAAATATTTGATATTATCACCTGACTTAGTAAATACAGTGCATCAGCTGGCATGTAACATTTTTGGATGTTACATGGCACTGTTACATGGCAATTCAGATGATAAAACAGTTGTTAACTTTGCTGTCAGGAAAATCATGGAATGTTCCCCTTGGGATTTAAAATGCTATTTCGTGAAGAAAATAAGTCCCTCGACTACGTCTCGGGACTTCTTTACTCTTCCCTCAATAGCATTTAAAATCCCTTGGGAGTGGAACATTCCGTGCTTTTCCCTCCACCACCAGTAAACAACTGTATATTGTGCACCCTTGGTTTAATATTGTGAATTGGTTTATCTTATTCCCTCCTCTATTTTTGGTAATTTTCTTTTTTTGGGGGGTAAATTGATACATTCTAGGTGAAAATCTTGTAATAAACCAAAACCACTACTTAGTAGTAGTATTTGACAAGAATTTAGCCACTTTTTAAAAAATTATAGCATTTGACAAAAATGTAGCCACTATTAGGACAATAGTAGTAATTGACAAGAATGTAGCCACTTTTTTGACAATAGTAGTTTTTGAAAAGAATTTAGTAATATAAAAGTACCCGATTTGAATGATAATATGTACTTAATATCAATGTCGGTAGATAATGCATAATTTGGTCATGGGGTATTTATATTTAAGTAGAATTATATCATTATTATTATAATAGGATGTTTTAATTGTTTAAGTAGAATTGCTGAAAGACAGTAAACGATGTTGAACCTTTTATGTGTATGCATCATAATGTTTACATTGCTATATTCATACGTGTCTGGCATGTTTGTACCATATTGGTCTACAGACTTAATAAAGATGCAAAAACTATAGAAATATTTGAGTGTTTTAGTTTGTTTATTTATTTGTGTTGTGCATTGTAAGCGTCATCCAAATTGCAATTACATGGGTACAAATAATTCTAAATGAAATATGGTCCACAATAAATGGTTTAGCTCTGAAAGATATCCCCCTCTGCAGCATTTTTATAGATGTCTTCCCGATTTCTGATGAAATTACCCTAAATATTCCTGATTGTTGAATTTCAATGTTGGTAGCTCTGTGTATTACATAGCTGCCATCTCCATAGACCATAGCCCGATGATTTTGAGACGAGTCTCAAAAAGGTTAACATCTTTCTGTACGTTTTACACACAAGTCTTTTCTTTTGTATATATTGCAGTGCTTATGTGTGTGTGTGCAGGTTTGTGTTTGAGTGTATAAGTCTGTGAATGACCAATGAACTATATGATTATTTTGTTCATGTAATTTATAATTTTGTATTTTTTTGTATATGGGCCCCAATCTATACACAACATTAGGTGATTCTATAGCTAGCTGAATACCGCTCCTGGAGGGCTGAGGAGCGGTAGTGATTTTTGAGCACTCAAGCTTGCATCCAGTACATTTTATCAGGATTGGCACTTCTTACCTCTAGCCCCTGGGCACTAATGTCTCAGCAGAGGATTAG
>JBAMJV010004065.1:0-37500 GCA_037951105.1 Echinarachnius parma
GAATAAATGGCATCGTTTCAGAATCGGCTCAGATTCTGCAGATTTGTCAAGTTTATACAAATATTTTGTGGATAAATGTAATCTTGAAGATTTTAAGAACACTTTGATGGCACTTTCATTGGGAAAAGTTTATAATTTTTCAAAGAAATCGGACCTTTTAAATAGGGGGGTCATATTATGGCAGTAATGGCAGTAATGGCACCCTCTTTCAATGTGACTTTTGTACGCAATGAAATGCAAATCGTCATTACGGGACAATTAAGATCGCAGTCGGCAAATAAGGTATGGCATTGTTTTCATCTTCATTTGAAGTTCATTTTTGACAAATTTTGTGGCTTCTTCAAAGATAGTGTTTCAGATATTGGTTGTTAAAAATTAGGGGGGCCATATTCGGACACCGCATCATACTCTGTAATTAAAAACAGCAACAAAAATAAAGACATAATGAATACATCATGTTAATCTGTTCCCTACTAGATTTTACAATTCTTACCCAACCCACCCGGTTGTCGTACTCAATGGTTTAAAAGTCAGGATGGCGAAAAGTGAAATACATCTGTGGGTATTAACCTGTTATTATAAAATAAATATTAACACTTTGAAACGGGACACTTTTGTCTTTGACTTGAGTTTGAGTGCCAGGGATTTGAATGCTCTATGCAAAATTCATCATGGGATTCATGGCCTAAAATACACATGGTGCTGGGTTGTGTGAACATGCTTAACAATAACACAACCATAATGCACACGTATCACCACATGCACACAAGCGAAAGCTGTATAACTATTGTTGATTAAAATTAGCGCCCATGCAGCCCATGGCATTGCCATTGGCATTGACCATTGTCAATTGATTGACTGTTCTACTCTGCACTAACGTGAACTGCAACGTGTGGGACTGATCAAATCAACAACCGATATAAAATCAACTGTTTATATCATTACAAGGCGCTTATATTAATGAATGAGCAGTAATTATATATATATATAATGATCTTACCTTCCTATATGCCTTATAAACAGTTGCATAGGTACCTTTGCCGAGCTTTTCCGTGAAGACAAATCCTGGTAATCGAGGAATTCCTTCGATTGCGGAGGCTGCCATTTTGATAACACGCACTGCATTGTGGGAATAATGTTACTCGTCGCGTTTTAGTTTGAAACGATCATGATTGGCTGAAAGTTTTGGGGTATTGGCCGGTCAGCGCCATGCATGCACGATTTGCTAGAACCAGATTGAAATTACAAGTCAATAGACAATAATTAATCTATCATAGCTTTAATCTACATAGGCATATCGTATGATATTCAATTATCATAACATTTAACTTTTGCATAAATATGGCAATATAGCTATAATATAGTACCCCCGGGGGATAGTATAACTGTGTTTGTTTGTAAATGACCAGGAGCAACTTCGGGTTAGGTTTGTCCCATCATATATAAGACTTTACTATTATTTTTATAATAATTATGTCTGATTCAAATAATGGTTTTTTAATGTTGTTTAAAGTAATATTAGGGCGCTCAAAAAAAAAAAAAGGCTTTGCCGGGAATCAAACCCGAGACCTCCAGATTGATTGGCCGTTGCTCAACCATCTAGCCACAAAGACCCTTTAAATGGGGGAATGCCCATGAAACCCTTTTCATTACTTGGATAGTCAGAAACAATATTAAATATAGTCATCCTGATATATTTTCGGGCAGGTTTGGACAGTAGCCTACATGTTTTGTGCAAACAGATTAACATGATGATGATGATGATGATGATGATGATGATGATGATGATGACTTGCTCAATGATGATGGTTATGATGATGACATATTATAAGGACGACGATTATCATGAAGATGATCATGATCGTGATAATAATGATGATAATGAATGAATCATGACAAAAATGGGTTGAGCATGTCTCATACCAGTATATCGTATAGCAACACAATATACATAAGTTTTGTTCTATAGAGTCATGTCTTGAAGGTCTAATGGAGAATGCTTTTTTTTTTTAGATCGGTCATAAGTTTTGTTCTATAGAGTCATGTCTTGAAGGTCTAATGGAGAATGCTTTTTTTTTTAGATCGGTCATTAAAGTAACGATCATTATCCGGGACAGATGCAATTTGTCATGGTTGTGGCAAGTAATGTTATATTCGAATAACTTTGACTACTTAATTTTTTATTTTGAAAGTAGTTTAAAAATTCTACTACATGTATTTTGCTAATAGTTGCTTTATGTTTTCTATCAGTAGAGTTATTTTACATCATGTACCACTATATTCCTTTAAGCCAGGTGTTCATCCTAATATCTAAGGATTTGAAGTGTGTTTAAATTGAAGGATATTAATCTGATGTGAAAGTAAATTTTTTGTATTTTGTATTCATTTTATTACAGAGCGCTAGAGCAGAAATGGTGATAGCTCCCTCTCTACGTGGAAACTGCACAATCTTCTTTCCTGCATTATAATTTTCTATCTAGAAGTGATTTTATATATATAATGCAAGTCTTGTTCAAGCATTGCGTCCAGAAAGTTTGCAAAGACCAAAGACCAAATACCTGCGCCCCCAGCTTTTTTGAAAAACAACAATAAAATAACATAAGGGAACAATAAAAACAAAACAACAACAAAGAAATGCAATTAAGGTGCACCACCAATGATTTGTGTGTCCCCAGTTAATCTGACCACTATACGCCACTGGCAAAGACCATAATTATGATTTCAGTATTATCCATCAAGTTATATAAGAACAGAGAATGTCAAAATCCTCAGTCGGTCACATAATATTTTGGGGGATGGGGGAGGGGGAGGGGGAGGGGGAGGGGAGGGGAGGGGGAGGGGGAGGGGGAGGGGGAGGGGGAGGGGGAGGGGGAGGGGGAGGGGGACGGGAGGGGGAGGGGGAGGGGGAGGGGGGTATTCATTTAAGCAGTTCCTAGTCACCACTGGCGTACTGGTGGGGGGGGGGGGGGGGGGGGGCTTGTCATGGCTTTTTATCTAATTAGATAACAGTAGAGAATGCCAAAAAAAGTGGTCCGAAAAGATCTGTTAAAGTGGGGGGAGCCCCGGGGGAGCCTATATTTCCCTTTTTCTCAAGGTGGTGGCTGTTCTTGTTGTTGTTGTTGTTGTGGTGGTGGTGGTGGTGGTGAGAGGGAAGGGGGCATTGATATTATTTCTGCTAGCCATGACGGGTCATGTCATTTGATAAGTAATTTTTGTTTTAATTCATCTTAATCGTATAGCACGTTTTCGTTGAAATTGTTAATACCGAGGAGCTAGCTGGTTGGTTGGTTGGTTGGTTGGTTGGTTGGTTGGTTGGGGGGGGGGGGGGGGGGGGGGGGGAGAGAATGGACCATCCCGAGCGCGATTCTGTGTTTGCTTGGAACTGGCTGGACCCCCGCTGGACCACAAAAAAAAGAAAAACAAGAGCCATGACCACGGGTATGGGGTATACTGTTCTACGCTACGATCGATTGTCTCATATTTAATTTTATATAGTTTTATTTTTGTAATCTGCGACACTATACTACGTAGGAAATTAGGAAGACAAATTAGCTTGACAAATTACTCCCTGATTGGACCGCATAGTCTGTAAATTGATCTCCGTCGGAGAATGGACGGGGTGCATTTTGAAGCAAGGACCAAGCCAAGGGTCGTTACGTTTCTAGGACAGGTATGTACAGGTGTTGTGGTATGGTGCCATAAATTAATTGGAAGGAATGTTGCTGTAATGATATACAATTATTAGTTTGTGTGATCCAAAGCTGTGTATACTTTTACTACTAGGTATGTTTGCTATATCGGTCAGTCCCACACTATTGCAGAATGTGTGGTTTGTAACTTTGTATACATTTTTATAGAGAGTCTCTTTGATTTCTGTTTCCCATGCAGTGAAAAGATCCACAAAGATAAACTTGTATCGACAAATAACAATACAATAACTATATTAAAGGGCTCTTTTCACAAACGCTGCAACTTTTTGTGGTGACATCAATGATAAAAAACAAACATGCATTCATGAATTATGATTTCACTTAATTGGCCCTTATATGGGTCAGAATTTTGAAAAGTGCACTTTTCGACCCCAACAGGGTAAAATTCAATTAATTTTTTAAATTTAAAGACATCTATCTAATGTGAAAGCATGGAATCCTAGCTTACAGGCGTACCCCATTATACTGGGAAACTCCATGTGGTTTCCGTTTTTATTCACTGTTGAAGTAACCCATCTCCAAAAGGCGAACGTCCGTGAGGGATTATGTCTATATAGATTTAGAACCCATATATCTAATTTATTTTCTGTCATATACAGCTTATATTTTGACAATTTACTTCTAAAACTTGCTTCTCTCTGTATGCCAAACGAGGATTGTGTTTTATTTGCCAAATAGAAAATACAAACGTCTAAACTTTTACTGAATTGTTATGTTTGTTTAAAATTAATGTGTTATTCAGAACCTTTGCTTTACTTTAGCCGCATTTTTTAGGAACGCATCTATATACGCTCATATTCCCGTACCACACACTTCAATGTGCATGTTAATAGGATAAATTGCTGTCTAGATCATAATATTGCATAATTACATGACCAAAGAGAGTATAGTTTTCATCACGGACGTTCCCATATCGCTCACGGACGTTCGCTAGAAACAAGAATGTTGGCAGAATGATCTGATCTCATCCAAAAGAGTTTCTATTCTTCGCAAATGGCTTTAAAACAGGGTCATTATACAAACAAACTTGAAAATTGCAATAAATCTGTTTAAATAGTTTGGTTTTTACATGGACCTGGTCGTTATAATGAGTCCTATTATTGGTTGGAATTGACTTAATGCTTATAGAACAATATGATGATAATACTTTATCTATTCCTATTATATTTAAGCCAGAGACTATGCATACATCCTAGTCAGATATAAAAGTAGCATTTTCCAAGTCGCCTGGTCCCTCTTTCTTACTATTATTGTTTTTAATTGCAATTTCACGGACGTTCGCATACATTTCACGGACGTTCTCTGCCTGAACAGTCTTACAGAAATTGATGACAACATTTATTTGAATCTCCTCTAGGCTCCAGACCAATATAAAACATATACATTTATCAGTTGATATGATTTAGCTATCTGAATTGATTATAATGAAATGTCTGCTACTTAACTATCACTCTTAGTGGACCTGTGGAAATCGTAACCCCTAATTTTACACTGGCTTTCCTCGGTTGGGCACTCTATAACAGAAATGCCACCATACTTCTGTAAATAAATGATTTTACAACATTTCCGCAATCATAAATAACATGTTTAATCAAAATAAAGGCCATTTTCCTGTCACCAGAATACAGTTTCTCACATGAGTCTTAATGTCACGGACGTTCGTATTAATTTCACTGACGTTCTCGAATTGCCTATAGTGGTACCCAAGTGTCCAATCTCGAGTCAATTCCTTACAGAAATAAATGTAAGTGCCAACATAATTTGTTAATATATGCATATCACACGTTTTTATATGTGCAAAACCTTGCCATATATATTTGAGATGTATTTTGACTTTGGGAGACCCATATATAAAAGTTATTTTTGGATTGTGTATGTTGTATTTCGATTCAATTCGTATATGGTTTATTAATTGAAAATACATATATTTATCTTTTCCAGCCATAAATTTTCACAAAACATGAAACAAACTGAGGGTACCAAAAGCCATGAGCAAAGTCAATAATATACACGTAAAACTTATTTCTTGAATAAATACATAAAGAATGCCTTTTTAGATCATACATGTATATTATGTTTTGTATAAAGAAGTATTAGACATAGAAACCATTACGCTAAATATTATACGCTAAACATATTATACATGTTTGTTATTGCATTTTATTTAGAAAGAATATCTTAATAAAATGTAATAACAATCGCATATATAATAAATTCAATCATTTTAAGGGCTAACTAAAGTAACTAAACGTGTTTAACATTTAAATCTAATTTGCAGAGATTATAAATTGTTTTATAACATATTTCAAAGTTAAATCTTGCAAATAATCATGTTGATAGTTTCCGATGTTTCCTGACCCACATCTTGTTTCCTAATTGTTAACCTCCAACCGGTTTCAATGTTTCAATTATAATTAAGAACAAGGCTAACCTTGAATGGTTTATTATAAATATTGCGCAAGCTAAAATTTAGTTGTACAATATTATAATGATTCTAGCAAAAACAATATTTTTGATATATCAAGAAATAACAAAACAGACAATATTATAAGTATTATTACGATGAAGTCATCAAAATAATGCATAAATATTACACCAATCTTGCGCCATACAGCCATTTAGTTGGACTTAAATCCGACAGGCAGATAAGAAAACAGTCTCAAAGCCTGCAGCAGAGGAGGGGCCAACAGTCTCAAGTTTTGCAGAGGGTGGGGCAACAGTTTCCACACAGACCTTCGGTTGCAATGTTGTTACTCGTTACTGCGCCATATACCCCCTTTTTATGTTTTGAACAGCTTTCTTTCGCTTGTAGGCCTGCGACTGTGCATAATCATAATCTTGGGGTTTGACTTCCTATAATACAATGTCCACGCTGCACAGGTGGAAGTAAATATAATATCTAATGGTATTACAAAACAGCTAAGCAAGTTGATCAAATGTAAAACGAACCTCCGTGATGGTGACTAAAAATCAACATATTCATGTGTGGTTGGCAATGACCTGGGTCGAAAGGCACACACAAGGGGCATCTGCTGTCAAAAAATTGTACCAGTACTTGAACTTTTACTAAGATTTTTGGGGCAATAAATGACGAACGAACGTCCGTGAGCACAACATTTCATAAGTTTGTTACAGTTAAATGACTTGCAGGAAATAAATCTATCTGGGATATAAGAGACATAACAATGTACTAACAACATCAAACGGTATCAACTTGCTGTGAGCGTTTAACATGGTAACATTATTAGAACAATGTTCATGATCGAACGTCCGTGAGCGAACGTCCGAGCGAATGTCCGTATTATAAATAGTTGTCAAAAGGCTTCGAAAATGCTTGATATAGCTTCTTGGTTAGCTGCTTGCCCGATAAAATTGCTGTACCGGTGTCTACGTGCAGATAAGCAACCTCAGATTCGTAATTGGGTCTACTCATGCCGGACGTTCGTTTTCATCACGGACGTTCACGAAGATCAATTTTTGGCCCAAACCAAACATTGCATTTGATAGATAGTATTCAAATAGGCAAAATATTGTGGCCCTACTATGAGTCCATCAGACTGACCCCAGCAATTGATGACTAGGATGCAATTCGCTTATAGCAGTGATGATAACAGACGACAGAACGTCCGTGACGAAACCAGTATAATTTCATACAAAAAAATGTTACTCCGCGAGCAGGAGTAGTTAGCCAACAATTGTTGTAGAATGTGTTCAGTGGGTTCAACCCTTAGTTTTGGAAATAGTTTTTGTTTTGACAACTAAGTAGAATTTTGGTTGTATGGATTTTAATGTATGTTCACGGACGTTCACTTATCATGGCCTTTCCTATTGAAATGTACCCTGAGATCATATCAATGCCGCTCTTCCGCCAATTCTTATGTGATACATGCTCCAGAAATGTAAGATAGAGAATATAGACATTAATGCCTTTAAAGTTGATTAATATTTTTTTTAATCAGGTTTAAAAATTCATTATTTTGTGGAAAATGACAATTTATGCTATTTTTCCACCTTTGAGGTCCTGTGGCATGAAACCGAATGTTTGAAATGATATACAACTATATATTTTCTGAAAGCCTTAATACTACTATTTAATATGAGACCAAAAACAGGTATCGGAGTTAATGGCGAGACACAGCAAATTATAGAAGCGCTCAAGGTCTGGAAATGGCCAAAAGTGCATATTTCAAAAATCTGACCCATATGCTCGTGGATTTTATGATCAAAGTAACTCATTGTTCATTATTGTATGTAATGACGTAGTGGCTAGTTTGCTAGAGTGTGTTGCTTTTCTGTTGCATATGTTTGCCAAGTAATCACAAAACATGATTGATAAATTTTGCATTGTACACAATTTTATTTATTGTTCTCCAGATACATCGTCTAACATGAAATAGTCAGGACTGTTTTTCTCTAAATTTGAAACAAAATACATGTAGTATGCCAATACTATGCACATTGATTGAGTGTAATACTATAGACTTGGCCGATTGCCAGTTTGAATCTTGTCCAACAGTCCAATTATACAACAAAGAAATACAAAGAAAGTAGTACAGTAGTATTTACTGTATCCAAAGGCCAAGCATTTGTCTTGGAATTCCAGTAGAAAATGAAATTATTCTGGCCTCTGGGGTCCAAGAGTTCAAAATATTGGTGATGCGTCCAGCTGAGATCTGTGTTTGTGTTGCTACTGAACTCACAATGGTCATATTGTGATATTGCAGGATACTTTTATTCCTTTGAATTTAGAAGTAATTGATAACAAAGCTTCTACTTTGGTAAAATTCAAGTTGTCATAATTATAAGATATGTTAGATTGTTACTTTTCAGCTATTTGAGAGAAGAGTAATATGAATTGTTTTGTAGCATTTGGTCTGTTTTGTAAGGAAAGGGAGGGACAGAGGGGGATGGAGGGAGGAGGAGGGATGGGGAGGGAGGGAGTGAGGAGGGAGAAGGAGGGGACAAGGAGGTAACTAAGAGGAGGAGGGGGACAAGGAGGAGACGGAGAAGAAGGAGAGAAGAAGAGGGGTGGGGGAGGGGGTAGGAGATGGGGGAGGAGTAGGATGTCATGGATGGTTATGGATGGTTATGGAGGGGGGGGGGGAGGGTGGGGGGTTCAAGTGCATCCTGTACATACATGTATCATTCCTCTTGCTATCTAAACCAGGTAGGATGTCTTGTAGGTGAACTGATGAAATGAAAACACAGAGGGACAGGGCGGATGTTATTCTTAGTTACAGCTCTCTGCATGGTATCGCACCTCTTCAGTCCCACGGCAGCATCAACATTTATCAGTTGTTACTCTGACCAATGTATAGTGAAAACTTCTGCATACATGTACGCTTGCATGTATATTTCTGTAGATTGTAGGTGAAATTTGGTTAGCTTAGCCTTAGGAACACAAAGTCTTTGTTTATATAATGAATAAACTAAACAGAATTCCAGTACTCTGGTGTTTTTCATTATAAGAGGGTCATACGATTCCCATGTCCTTTTTTACAACTCTCTGCTTGATATCACACCACTTTGGTCCCAAAACAGCGTATCATGCATTTATCAGTTGTTACTCTGACCACTGAGGTACCATTCAAAACTTGCTCCCTGCTCTGACCAATGTACAGTAGACACTTCTAAGTAAATTATTATGGTCTGCTAGATAACTACCTATACGCTCCCATAATTATATGGTGCATTTATAATTTTTACTTAAAAACTGTGATATGAATGTTTGTCCCTTGTCGGATGTACTGTATTGTATTGATTAATCTCATTTCTTTATACATTTAATTTTTAAAATCAATTATTAATTTAATAATTGTTCATTTTAATTTTTGTTCTTTTCTGTGTCTCTTGGGTTGTAGTATACACCCCTAGTCACTGGGTTCAATCAAGCCAGCACATTGTAGTGCACAATTTAAACTCCCCAGAGAGCATACAGGCAGCAAACAGCTTCAAAGGTGCATGTTGAATTAATGTAGTTCATGATATTTAATTTCATCCCATTTTGGTCAGGTTATAATGAGTGTTATGATAGAGAATGTTTGATACAGTTCACACTCCTTTCTAGAATGTTTGTGGATAGTCCCAAATTTGGATTGAATACTTAAAGTGCAATGGAACCTCTTACAAATTGCTGGTAATTGCATTGTTCCATACCATTATTGTACATTTATAAGTGCTGTATACATGACATTTAAGTTCTGGTTATGAAATGGGATATTATTTTCCTATCAATTTTTCTCAATGAAATTTGGTAAATTTTGATAACATAAAATATTTTGATTTCTAAGTATATTCACTTTCAATTTCTGTTTGTATTGTTGTAATCATAAGCTTACCATCGTGATCAAATTTGACAGATTTTTAAGCAATCAATTTTTCCCACCTTCCCTCCCACATTCCTCACCGGTTACCTTGCTTTTGGCATCAAGGGATGAGGGCGAACCAGCAAGTGGTCTAGAGTAGGCGTGACATTATCCAGATACAATTCTCATCTACACTGTCAACTGCCTGGTCATATCCTAATTACACACCATGCACACAATTTTGTTGGAGCACAGATATAGATATATAGATTATAGACGATGCATGTGTTGGCAATTTTAGTATATAGCGCCCTCTGCTACTTGCCACCATGCATGGTGTATGAGCATAGCATAGATACAATAGTTCTATGGATTTACTTAGATACGAGGTGAATACAATTAATTGCAATTAAGTTGCCAGACTGGGTTTAATTAGGATAGTGTGATTTTCAAGTCAGCCTTCAAACATACATAATTTGCTGATTATTGTCTTCAGGAAAAAAAGAAGAAAACTTTGGATGCATGATTATGAATTTACGATACTCACAAATATGAACTAAATTATGAATTGATACATCTATAGGCCTGTGCATTTTAGTTCTTATGTAGTGTCATATTCCCAAGTTATTTAAGCAAAAATGCAAAGAGATGTCACTAACTCATTGCAATGACTTAGTACACAGTTTAAATTCTCCACTAGAGAATTTCAAATCTGAGCACTTGAATCGAACATATCATTTAAACAAAATAGAAATTGTAAAAACCCAAAACTGTTCTATATAGATAATTTATTGGTAAATACAAACTTGTACGATGAGGTATTGTAAGAACCATTAGAGTTGCAAGTAAGGTTTTGAGGATTTTGACAATGTTACTAGAATAGCTACCATTCCAGTCAAAATAGTCTCCACTTAAAAAGCTGAACATATGCAAGTAAAATATGATATCAATTACATTTTAAAGGTACATGTAGTTGGGATTCGTGAATCAGGTGCACAGTGCCATCTTGCGAACCCCTTGCACATAGTGTGGAATGCACATGCTTGTTCAGTGTTATGCAGAACACAAAAATGCAAACATTTTTTTTTACAAGTTATGCTTTCTAAATGTTCCGAGCCATAAAACGATGTATTCATGTCTTGATTTGCGATTATTGTATTGTTTTCATGGTTGAATAAAATGCAATAAAATTAAATGAAAAAACAAGCCTAGTTCAAAATGGCGATCCGCGCGGTGTGACATCCCAGTGCATTTGATTTCCAACAGGGCACTAACCTCCCATGGCAGATCAGTTGTAGAAGTACACTATGTAGGAAGGGAAGACCAAGTGTTGTTCTTTGCTGATTGGATTAGGAGCCCAAGACTGTGCGACTGATTGGGCTGGTTGTTAAGTAAGTGTTGCATCCAGGGGGGCGCGCCATGGGGGTGCACCAAGCAGGCCCAACACAAGTAATTGTATTCACTTTCAGTGGTATGTGGGTGGCAGGGGAGTTCAATTTTTCTGGTATGATGCAAGACTGTATGTATGCAACTTTAGGTAGAAATGAAAGTGTTCGGATATTACCCCTCCTTTTTTTCTCTTTTTTTTTTGGGGGGTGGGGGGGATGCAACGAGCGGGCTTAACACAAGTAATTGTATTCACTTTCATTGGTACGTGGGATGCTCGTGGGTGGCATGAGATTGTTGAGTTCACTTTTCTTGGTATGTTTGTGGCATACAGGTATATCTAGTGACGTAAGTCTATGAAACTTCAGGGAGGAATGAAACATAGGTGTTTTTGATTTTTTGGGGTATGGGTGGCCGGGGAGGGGCTTGGGGGGGGGGGGGGGGGGGTTACAACTAATGGGTTTCCTTAAATAATTGTATTCACTTTCATTTTTATGTGGTTGGCAGGGTATTGGATGCTGAGATATGAGTTCAGTTTTCCTGGTGTGTGAGTGGCAGGTATTCTAGTGATGTGAGACTATGTATGCAACTTTAGGGTACAAAAGTATTGGGATATTCCCCCTCCCCCGTCTCCCCCCCTTTTTTTTTTTGGGGGGGGGGGGGGGTGAGTGCATCAAATTTGTTCATCTTTAATAATCATGGGGTGCGCCAAGTGGGCTCAACACAAGTAATTGTTTTCACTTTCATTGGTATGTGGGTGGCAGGGGATTGGATGAGATATTGAGTTCAGTTTTCTTGGTATTCTAGTGACAAGAGAATCTGTATACAACTTTAGGTAGAAATGTAAAAACAGAAAGAGTTGGGATTCCCTCCCCCACCCCTCTTGTAAAGGGGAAGGGGGGGGGGGGGTGTATAACAAATTGGTTCATCTCAAGAAATTGTATTCACTTTCAATTGGTATGTGGTTGGGGGATTCAATGAAATATTGAGATCAGTTTTCCTGGTTTGTTTTGGCATCTAATTTCTAATGACTGACACTCTGTATAAGTACTATCTAGGTAGAAAAGAAACAAAGTGTTGGTATATTCCCCCCTTTTTGTTGGAGGGGGGGGGGGGGGGGGGCAAATGGGTTCATCTAAAGTTATTATAACAACTTTGATGTATGTGGGTAACAAGGGAATTCTGATGTTCTCAGAGTGGGTTGAGCTGTTCATTGGGGGCGCTCCAAGTGGGCTCAACTCTTGTAATTGTATCACTTTCACTGTTATCCTTGCATCCGTTGCCAAGAATAGGAGAAGATGTCCTTCATTCACCTTGCATTGTTCATATCAAAATTCAAGTGCTCAGATTTCACTTGGCAATGGTAATAAAGGATTAATGCTACTTTCCTTGAATATTTAATTGATGATAGTTGATTAAATCAAACACCATTGATTTTGTGTTTATCACACTCTAGTAAATTTATAAAATTGGCATAGCCTACCCATGTATGTTTTAGAAGGCTAACTTTTTTTTTAAAATCTGGACAGCAACGCTTTTTTGTCTAATGATTGTCCTTTGTTTCAATAAGTACCATACAATACCATGAACATTATGTTTTATGACTACAAGATATTCAGCAAGCGCTACTGTTTGCCTATAGATCACCTTTTACTCATTTTTTTCATTAGTAACGCTTCTTTGAATTCCATCTATAGGTTAGGATGGTGACCAGTACAGGATTGTTGAATTTATTCTTGTTTATTATGAACACAATTAAAATATACATTTCATTAATATATTTTCGTTTGTTGGGCCATTCTTGGTCACGTGTGTGACCCAAAATATGAAATTTTTTGAAATAGAATGCTAATATTTCAGTAAGTATAGGAGGTATGATGATGTGAACTTCATATATGACTTGCATATATGTTGAAGTCTTTCAAGTGTAACACAAAAGATTTTATTAGGATTACGTTACCCAAGGACAGAGGTCAAATGGCATCGGTCACGTGTGTGACTTTGCACGGGAGCATTTTTGAAGAAACTTTTTAAAACTCAATTTCACTTAGAAAATCCTGTGAGATATGAAAAGCTCAAATGTTCATATTAGTATCAGACAACAGATCTGTAAGTAAGAAAATGGTACAAAAAATAAATAAACTCAAACAATTGTTTTTTAATGTATGTTATTGTATGGGGATGTCTGGGTCACGTGTGTGACATACTGTACAATGTGAATGGAAATGGGAATTTTACAAATATTAGGTTTAGATAGTAACATGAAGTTCAATTGTCACAAAATTGGTATCAACATGTACAGGAGAGTAAGAGGAATGAGCTAGCTTGATTATTTTTGGAGTTATGAATTTTTTAAAAATATTGAATTATGCAAATTTATGCAAATGAGTAATGAATTTTCAATATTTAGTATAAAACATATATATCAAACCTTAGATATTGATCTTTCCAATAATGGAATAAAACAACAGAAAAAACAAACTATTTTTTCCAAAAAAGTTTCACTTTTCAAAGAATGACCCTTGTTGATGTTTTGCTCTTTATTTGTTTGTTGAAGTAGCGTAGTAATGAACCCTTGAGTTGTCAGATAAGATAAAAATCACAATAATTTTCAATTATTACTGCCACCTGAGACACAGAGTAATTTCCCCTTAATTTAGTTTTTGATATGGTAACCCCTAAAGCACAATTTATCTGCTGTTCACATAAATTGGAAGGTATAACATTTCATCATTACCGCATAAATTTGGGTGTATTCGGATGTTGAATTTTAACCTATAGGCTATGGACCAAACATGAATTATTAATGCACATGGACTATTTATGTGTTAACTCAACAGGAATGAATTGATCTGGGAGGAAAGAGGGGTTAACTAAGGCCTACTTCAACGGAAGTTTTAAAGTCTCATGAGATTAAAGCTTGTATCCCTGAAGATCCTTGACATTATTAGATAGAACCATAAATAACCACTGATCTAAGATTTCAAATTAATATTTATCATAGCTATTTCAGAAAAAGCTCACCTGTTGTTGTTCATGTTTACTGGAAAAGATAAATTAACTCTTGAATCATGATTGGCAAGATTTTTAGTTGGTTCAATAATGGTGAAAATAGAGTTGTCTGTTGTTAAGTTATCATTTGTCACAATTTGATGGATCATATCTTGTGTCAAATATGAAACATTATTACAAACACTTTACACTTTAATTACCCCAGTTACTGGATACCCTAAACAAACTAATTCCATCACATAAGCTTCATAAAGTACACCTTTTACTCCCATGGGAGCATAGTCCTGAGCATTTTATATATTGATCATTCTAGTAGTTTACATGTATATAAATATGCAGACAGTGGTATACACTTTGTATATTTATAACCACCTTAGATTTGCACGACCCAATTGGTATCATTGTTGTTTTACCTTTCACAGGTATCTTTTAACCCACATAAGACTATTTGATTTTAATATAACAGGCATTCCCCATAGACCGTAGCCAGAGTATTTATGGGACCGGTCCACTGTAATTTAAGAACTTTGTTCATATTCCAATGCAATGTTATGTCGCTTTCATACTGCACTACTTTTCATCGGATGCGTCCGTACGCATCCGATAAAAAGGGCACTATGAATACAGAGGAGAAAAAGCCGATAGAATAGCCGATGAAAAGAAGAGAAATAGGCGATTAAATTCTCCTGCTCAAGAGCAGGAGAAATTCTCTTTCTATCGGTGTGACTCCGATGAAACGGGCACTATGAATTGGTTCGGGAGAAAAACGGGAGAAAATACCGATGAAAATGGTCGAAGGTCGTTATCCTGTTCCGGCTAAAGCTAGTGTACGAGCGCTTTTCGGAACCCTGCTGCGCTAGCAGCTAGCTGTGTTGTTTGTTGACGTTTTCTTGATACAATCATGTGCATATATGCACATGTGCGCTGCGTGAACATGCTGTATGCTATCTGTGGTGTGGTGTGGCAGGATTGGTAGAGCGCGCGCTCTCCGATGCGTGAGATCCCGAGTTCGAACCCCGCACACTGCGTTTGTTCTTTAGCAAGACAATTTATCCACAATTGCCTGCTCTCTACCCAGGTGTATAAATGGGGACCCGGAAGGATGGGAACGTATTTCCTTAGCACTGTGCGTGCCTAATGGGCGACTTGCTGGAATACTCGCTAGGGAGTGGAAAATGTGCACTTAATGTGCAGGAATGATTGCAGTGTGAATCCGTTGACCGGGGTAATAATAATCGTGTAAAGCGCTATGATCCCCACGGGAATAGCGCTATATAAATAACAGTTATTATTATTATTATTATCTAGCTAGCGCTATTGGGGCCGGGGCGCCGGCTTGATAAATTGATTTGTTTTATTTGTATTTTGCATGAATAATAAGCTTTGTAAAAGAATCCAAATTGATATATATTGTATATTATATTAAGTACAAATAATATATATATAAGGGCCATTCTTTGAAAAGTGAAACTTTTTCGGAAAAATTGAAGTTTTATTTTTCTGTAGTTTTGTTCCATTTTTAGAATGATCCATGTGTAAAGTTTCATGAAATACATGATTTGAAGTTTAAAATGAAACTTTTTTACTCATTTGCATAAATTTACATATTTCAATATTTTTCTAATAATCATAATTCAGAAAATAATCAAGATATCAAAAGGATAATTAGCAAGCTCATTCTTCTCACTTTCCTGTACAGGTTGATACCAACTTTGTAAAAAATCAACCTTTCATTCTTTTCTAAACCCGATATTATAAAATTCCCATTTTTCCATTCATATTGTACATGTCACACACGTGACCAACCCAAAATGTCACACACGTGACCAGACGTTGCCACATAATTAAGTACTATAAAACACAACGGTTTGATATAATTCTCATTCATTGCTATTTTTGTACTTACAAATGTATAGTACTTCTCTGGTAATAAGATGAACATTATAGCTATTCATATTTTAAAGAATTTTTCAAATGAAATTTAGTTATGAAAAAAGTGCTCCGTGCGAAGTCACACATGTGACCCATGCCATTTGACCTCTGACATTGAGTTACGTAATCCTTATAAAATCTTTTGTGTTAAGTTTGAAAGACTACATCATATTCAAGTCACATATGAAGTAAAAAATCATTATAGTCTCATACTTACTGAAATATAAGCATCCCATTTCAAAATTTGTCATGTTTTGGGTCACACACGTGACCAAGAATGGCCCATAAGACCAAATGGTGAACAGAACAATATTTAAAATTGATCACTAACAAATTTAATGAAAGAACAATGGATTTTTGTTTATCGCGATATCGATATCGCTGACGTTTCTTTTTTCACTGAATTTGCACATGTCAACTTTCGCATTATTTCGCTCAAAGCCATCGATATAGAAAATAAGCGTGTACATCGATGCTCACAGCGCGCGCGATTACGCAATAATTCTTCACTTCCTGCCACAGCGAGTGAATTTCCCTGGTGCAGTATGAATGTCACAGCGCGAAAGCTGCGGTTTCATCGCTGTTTACATAAAAGGGAAATTCTATCGGTATTTTCATCAGTGTGATGCACTATGAAAGCGGTAGTAGACATTATTTTTCAAATAATTTTGACCTCTTATACATTAGCAAAGAACCTGAACATCAGTAGAACTTTGTTCTTATTCCAATACAATTTTAGAAATTTTCAAATAATTTTGACCTCTTAACCCGTTCCCCCACAAGTTTCTGAAATCCCCATAGACTTTTTACACAACCCAACCGGTTCCTGTAGTCAAGGGGTTAATACATTAGCAAAGAACCTGAACATCAGTTATACCGTATTACATGCCCAAGGGAGTACTTGGGAATGATGTAATTTAAGAACTTTGTTCATATTCCAATACAATTTTAGAAATGTTCAATTCAGTTCGACCTCTTGATACATTAGCAAGGAACCTGAACCTCAATTATACCATATTAAATGCCCAAGGGAGTACTAGTAGGGAAGTGAAGTTTAATGTGGTGGAATTACATTGTTTGATGTATGATTATGCTGTAAGTATCAGATGTCTGGGTAATAATAATGTGCTATTGACTTTGAGTGGGTACAAGTTATTTTCCTGTTTTTTTAACCCACTCAGGACTGATCCCCAAAACGCTTGGGCTGGGGTTTAACTTTATGGATAATGCATATTACCTACCCATGTCATATTCAATTTCTTAAACGGTTGCCTACTAGATTTTGCAATCCGTATAGAGTCAATACAGGACCCACCAGGTTCCCATCTGCAGTGGGTTAAAAACTAGACTTGGATAGAGTTGGGTACAAGGACACTGATTTCCTTCTTTAAAACACCTGTAAACCAAAAATTGCAATTTGAACCTTCACTGGCCAACCATTTATTTCGTTGAGGTAATAATGAAGAAATATTCCACTTTTTGAGGACTGATTTATTGCTGGAGGCAGCCTTTGATTGGTGGCAGTGGCAGTGAAGTGTCAATGGCTGGATATGGTGCTGTAATTCTGTTGTGAAAGATCTCAACTTCAGGGCCCACCCTCACCCAGACAACCAATTGTATTCTGATTTCTGGATTTGACCATGACACAAGTCATGCAAGTAGGGCAAATTGAAATTATTGAGGAGAGATGGAAGTGTTGCAAGTGGAGTTTAACAACCTTTACCTGATGTGTGAAATATTTCCCTCTTAAGTCTTAACCCATTCAGGGCCCCGTTGCAGAAAGAGAAAAAATTGATTGTACGTCAGATCATGTGTTCTAAATGAGCAAAGCTGATTGGTTGAAATGCGAAAATTTTCTGAATTACAGTTAATTGTAAATTACAATTGATTGTATCTCTTCCTGCAACGGTGCCCAGGACTGGTCCCCAAATTTATAGGAAAAAACATACTGTAGTATACAAATATCAAATTGTCTCAAAAGGGTTGAAATGTTGCCTTTACCCATTGAAGAGAATTTGATTTTGGTTTAATACATATTCCTCAAAGTATAATATTCTGAGTAATTTTGGGACTAGTCCTGAAAGAAATCAAATGGCCCGTAAAATGTTATTTACAAATGATATTCATATTTCCTTTGAGTCATTGATTGCTATGTTCCTGCAGATGACACTATATTCTACCTTGCTCATGGTGCGTCATGTTGCTGTCAAATCTCAATTGGTTATAAGAGTCACATTTTGATGATAAAGATTCCAGCATTGATAGTTTTGGTTGAATAAGAATGATTTCCCCATGTAATTAGCTTGAGATGGCAATGAAGACAGAAATATTGAAATATTGGTTGAGGCAAGGTGGTTGATTTCAAAACCTGTGTCACTCGGAGGTCATATGGGGTCAAGAACCATCAAGTCTGGCGGGGCCAAAGGTCATGCAGCAACCCCACTGCTATGTTTGTTGGTTTTGTGCCACAATGATATGATCAGTTATGACACATAATAACACATATCTAGCAAATATCAAGTATTGAACTTATGGTGGAAGAGTTCCCTTCCCGATTCTGAAATCACCATGCCTTTGGTTGTGTGATATGATAGTTGTGGCACATAATAACACATCTAACCAATACTTATGATGGAAGAGATTTAACCTGTTCCCTTTGTGATTATGAAATCCCCATAGACTTTGTACAAAGCCCACCAGGTTTGAGCAAGCAAAAGGTTAAATGGATGGGGTGGTGGGGGGGGGGGGGGGGGGGGGGTAAGGTTTAGGACCTGAGGCGCTGTTTTTCATACGGGTAATACAGAGAAAAGCGTTTCATCCATGAAATTTAATAGAATGTCAGAACATTGATTGAAGTGGAAAGGAGGGTTAAGTGGGTTTAGATTTTGAGAGACTAGAAATGTAAGATAGTGAAATTATAGTTTGGTATTGAATGTGATTGAAATGAAACTTCTTTGTATACTTTTCTCATAATGGGCATCTGGATAAAAAAAAGTATTCCATGTTAAAGAACAGCAAAACATGGAAAGATTAAGTATCATTTGATAAAATAGAGACTGATATCAAATATTGATCTTTGACGATTCAGAGAGGTGGAACACATGAATGATTGATGGATCATTTCTCTTTTATCTGTTTGCAAGAAAAAAAAAAGATTAACCAATGTATTTTTAACATGTCAGACATTCAATCTCAAATCCCAACTCTGATTTGTCAAGGGCAAAATATTTATCCCATTGATATCCAATATCTTTTAGATCAAAGTTTATTGACACATTAAACGTCTGTCACATAGGAGATAATTATGTATAAATCTGGGGGGTGTTTCACAAAGATCCTAAGTTGAACTTGACTCTAAGTTGGACTTTAAAAATATGGAAAGCCATTAGTTTCTTTGAAAAATTGTTGTAAAAATGTCTTTTCAAAGGCATTAAATGTTGATTCAAATCATTAATATTTTCTATTATCGAGGAGATTTCATGTTCTTGATGCACCATTTATGAAAAGTCTAAAATTATTGCTTTGTGTGTTCCAAGGCAACAAATGGCTTTCCATAATAGTTAAGTCCAACTTAGAGTTAAGTTCAACTTAGAATCTTTGTGAAACACCCCCCCCCCATGTAAAGTTAGCTGGGAAGTTTTTTGGGGCTCTATCCTACTGAAATGAGGTCAGACAATGACCTTTGAGAATTCCTGCTGTCCATCTAATGACCACAGCCTTAACTCACCTATCACTACCTACTTCCACCACCTCAAGGCTGAACTTGAAATGTCAACAACTTGATTTAATTTAGTAATGACTATATATAACAAAGAGTCAATAGTATATCAACTGCAGAGGAAATACAACCAAACAAAAACAATAGCATGGACATCAGCAAAAACACCAACAATAACAACATCAAACAACAACAACAACAACAACAATGACAACAACAGCAGCAATAACAACACACACACATTCATACTTCAATCAATGAGAAATACAACAAACACAAAAGGATGTGGCAAGAATTAGATACACGTTTTAATTGTATCCCCCGAACCCACTTCGGGGGATACTATGGATTTGGCCTCGTCGCGCCGCCGCCGCCGCCGCCGCCGCCGCCGCGTCCGCCGCGTCCGCCGCAGAGATTTTCTTGTGAACGCTCTACAGGTCCGAGTTCTTGTCCGATCATTTTCTAATTTGGTATGAAGGTGTATTAAGGAAAGAGGATGAAGCCTATTGATTTTGGTGTGGGGCGGAGTCCTGGTTGCCATGGTAACCATGATATAAAGAAATAGTTAAGATTACCTTGTGAACGCTCTACAGGTCCGAGTTCTTGTCCGATCTTTTTCTAATTTGGTATGAAGGTGTATTAAGGAAAGAGGATGAAGCCTATTGATTTTGGTGTGGGGCGGAGTCCTGGTTGCCATGGTAACCATGATATAAAGAAATAGTTAAGATTACCTTGTGAACGCTCTACAGGTCCGAGTTCTTGTCCGATCATTTTCTAATTTGGTATGAAGGTGTATTAAGGAAAGAGGATGAAGCCTATTGATTTTGGTGTGGGGCGGAGTCCTGGTTGCCATGGTAACCATGATATAAAGAAATAGTTAAGATTACCTTGTGAACGCTCTACAGGTCCGAGTTCTTGTCCGATCATTTTCTAATTTGGTATGAAGGTGTATTAAGGAAAGAGGATGAAGCCTATTGATTTTGGTGTGGGGCGGAGCCCTGGTTGCCATGGTAACCATGATATAAAGAAATAGTTAAGATTACCTTGTGAACGCTCTACAGGTCCGAGTTCTTGTCCGATCATTTTCTAATTTGGTATGAAGGTGTATTAAGGAAAGAGGATGAAGCCTATTGATTTTGGTGTGGGGCGCGGTCCTGGTTGCCATGGTAACCATGATATAAATAAATAGTTAATATTACCTTGTGAACGCTCTACAGGTCCGAGTTCTTGTCTGATCATTTTCTAATTTGGTATGAAGGTGTATTAAGGAAAGAGGATGAAGCCTATTGATTTTGGTGTGGGGCGGAGTCCTGGTTGCCATGGTAACCATGATATAAAGAAATAGTTAAGATTACCTTGTGAACGCTCTACAGGTCCGAGTTCTTGTCCGATCATTTTTTAATTTGGTATGAAGGTGTATTAAGGAAAGAGGATGAAGCCTATTGATTTTGGTGTGGGGCGGAGTCCTGGTTGCCATGGTAACCATGATATAAAGAAATAGTTAAGATTACCTTGTGAACGCTCTACAGGTCCGAGTTCTTGTCCGATCATTTTCTAATTTGGTATGAAGGTGTATTAAGGAAAGAGGATGAAGCCTATTGATTTTGGTGTGGGGCGGAGTCCTGGTTGCCATGGTAACCATGATATAAAGAAATAGTTAAGATTACCTTGTGAACGCTCTACAGGTCCGAGTTCTTGTCCGATCATTTTCTAATTTGGTATGAAGGTGTATTAAGGAAAGAGGATGAAGCCTATTGATTTTGGTGTGGGGCGGAGCCCTGGTTGCCATGGTAACCATGATATAAAGAAATAGTTAAGATTACCTTGTGAACGCTCTACAGGTCCGAGTTCTTGTCCGATCATTTTCTAATTTGGTATGAAGGTGTATTAAGGAAAGAGGATGAAGCCTATTGATTTTGGTGTGGGGCGCGGTCCTGGTTGCCATGGTAACCATGATATAAATAAATAGTTAATATTACCTTGTGAACGCTCTACAGGTCCGAGTTCTTGTCTGATCATTTTCTAATTTGGTATGAAGGTGTCTTAAGGAAAGAGGATGCAGCCTTTAGATTTTGGTGTGGGGCGGAGTCCTGTTTGCCATGGTAACCATGATATAAAGAAATAGTTAAGATTATCTTGTGAACGCTCTACAGGTCCGAGTTCTTGTCCGATCATTTTCTAATTTGGTATGAAGGTGTCTTAAGGAAAGAGGATGAAGCCTATTGATTTTGGTGTGGGGCGGAGTCCTGGTTGCCATGGTAACCATGATATAAAGAAATAGTTAAGATTACCTTGTGAACGCTCTACAGGTCCGAGTTCTTGTCTGATCATTTTCTAATTTGGTATGAAGGTGTATTAAGGAAAGAGGATGAAGCCTTTTGATTTTGGTGTGGGGCAGAGTGCAATTGGTTCGGGGGATACATGTGCTCGGCTGCGCGACCCGCCGAGCGCGCAATTTCTAGTTTAGCAAAGAGACAGGAAATAAGCTAAATCATATGGATTAATGATATGTTGAAATGTTGAAAACAAATTAAAACCAATAAAACATTACACAAAACATCACAGCTCTAATATGGGCTGTTGTGTAAGATATTTCAAAATGTAATTTTACGTAGGTCGAACGGTTATTCGTTGAGAGCTCGAATTTGAGATATTGAAATAGTTATTAAAAATAGAGTTTATTGGGTGTGTGCTGCAAAAGTATATCTCTGTACAGGTCTATGATAGTTTTATATGGGGTTTCTTGTAGTGCAGAATGATTGATAAGCCGTCTAGCATACCCTTTCCAAGGCCGATACTATCTTTTAGCAAGAGATAATTGAAATTTGTTGACTGTTAAAAAGAGGTGTTAAGAAAATATTGCTGGAGTTACCCCGACCTTTCACTAACACCTTTAGAAACGTGGTAAACTGTGACCGGACAGTGACCGATAAGTATTTGCCTGGAATTAATTGTTTGGCATAGACTTTGGCAAAGCCAAGAAGAGCCCCCCCCCCCAACAAAAAAACCCAACAACAACAACATAATACCCCCTAGTAATTTTGCATGGAGTTCAATGCAAAATAAATTTGAGTGAACTATTTCATGCAGGCTAGCTTGAAAAGTAGCCCATGATGAAAAAAAAAAAAATCGATTTAGATTAGCTTCCTGGATGGCCTCCATTTTGTGGGATCATGTCCCTCCCCTTACCCCCCCCCCCCCCTTTGTTCTTGTTGACCATGTCTATGCCAAAAGATAACAATATTTCTAATAACATTTTGGGTTTGCGCAACGACTAGTCAGTGAGGAGCCATTTAGGAGTCATTAGCACTCAATTCTAATTTTTGATTGTCTGCAAAATTTGACTTTTGGTTTGTCCAAATATTGAATGTTCAGAATTGATTACCCACTTCACTGCCTCGTTTGTTGAACAAGCAAATATTCCTCGTCTATTCTATTGATTAATATCTATGTGGCAAAACAGTATTTAAATATTCCTACAAACGATCCATGCTCTAGCAATTAGCTGCAGGTATAAAAATGACCTCTACAAATAAAGACCACCTGTCTTTAAATATCACTAACCTACCAATTCACTTGAAAGCAGTTTGTGAATGAACTTGTCCATAAAGACTCTCTTGGATGGTATTTATAGACAAGTTTGACTATCTGGAATTTTTATCATGCAGTCAAACCCGTCTTACTGGCCACCTGCCCTTAGCAGCCAACCTGTCTATTGTGGGTACCAAAAGTGATCCCCTGCAGTGAAAAAAAAAAAATGCTTTTAAAACTTGTCTATAGAGGCCACCTGTCTACACTGGCCATTTTTGCTTGTTTCACTTTAATAAGCCAGTTCGTAGTTACAATCTGCGCATGCGCGTATTTACTTCCGGGTATTCTGATATTCCATCGATCGTGAGAATCAAAGAAGCCACACGTGCAATTGAATGCGAATTATTTGTTTACGTTTTTAAAATCTGGATCAGGATCAAAATAAGCCCATCATTTTTGTATTCACCACATCAAAGGTTAATAGCATAATATGTACTATTTCATAGAACAAGAACCGGTTTGATAGAATGTGTTATTCATGTGTAATGATGATATTTATTGATCAATAATTTCACCGAGCCTTGCTTGGCCTGGTAGCACGCACTGGATATGTACACACGTAGGTGTACATAGCATTGTGCGGAGATTATCGTCTTCCGCTTGCTGGACTATCCAACGCAAAAACAGTTTTTGCCGTCTGATTTCTCTCTCCATTTATTAGCAAATGCAAACAAAATTTCGTTTATGTGATCCACAATTTATATAAATTGATAATAATTACCGACTTTCTTGTTTTGAAGACCGCAACATGTAGAAAGAAATATTATATCCCGTCTGTTTTTCTTGCCGATGGCGTCGTAAAACATAGCGTTCAATTTTGAACGGTACATTGTACGAATGGGCGGTATGCTTATCGCCCGCCTTGTACTATTATTGCGTGTGAATGATTCACCTGGATCATTCACAAGAAAGATGATTACAAGAAAGTTGATATGGAGAAAAATCGGTAAATTCTTGAATATACTTTACATCAAATGTGTTCTTTATGAGTTTATGCAGCTGCTCGTATAATTTCCACTTTGATTTTATGCATCTAATGTTTGTTTTATGCTGTCAAACTAAAATTATCCGGTAATATGACATACTACCATACACTTTACTGTACGTTGATCGCCCGTTGATGGAATATCGGACTACGCCCTCTGTCGTCACCCAAGCTCCATAGTCTAATTACGAACTGGCTTATAGGTTGTCACTATACACAGGTTTGACTGTATTTTCTTGACTTCAGCATGCACCTAGCCAAAATTGGAGCCACATGTTTGTGATGATCCCTAAATAATGTATGTGTTCCATTTGGATGAAGGGTTCGTTCACTATTGGGCTTTGAAAAGCTCTGGCTAGTCATTTAGGAACCTTTGAAGTAATTCACACTCAATTTGTATTTGAATCCTTACCTGTTCCCTACTATATTTTTCAATCCCCCAAGAGTTGATACAGGCCCCACCAGGTTCCCGTAGGCAATAGGTTAATTAGAACTCTAGAAGTGTGCCTAAGATTTGTCTTTTTATGAGTTTTATCTAAATATTGACTATTTGGAATTGATCACCCACTTCAGCGCCTTTTGTTTGTTAGGCGAGCAAATAGTATTATAATGAAGTCTCTAGAATGATGTATTGCAAATTTAAAAATACATTTTATTATATGACAAAGCTTAAAGGGATCTAGTAACTTTGTTGAGATGTGCAAAAACTGATGAATGGTTGATGCAATGTATACTGTTGTTATCTCATATGTCCTCAGGGTATTGTGTGAAAATTTCAGGTCAAATGGACAATGTATGGCCAAGTAATGAGCGAAAATGCAAAGTGATATTGGGTGATATTCACCAACTCACTGCATTCACTTTGTACAGGGATGAAAATCTCGCCCGGAGATTTTCTTATCTAAATACTTCAATCATACATATCTTTGTAATGAAAGGGAAATTTGAAAAACCGAAAGCTGTCCCATGATTTTATTGTTAATACGAATACAACAAGGTATAAAGGAACCGCTAGAATTACAATTTTATTTTGAGGATTTGGACAATGTTACTAAGTCCCTTTAAAGCAGTTGAATAAGATTTGAAACACAGTCAAACCTACTCTAGATGCCACCTGCATTATACAGACATACAAATATCAACGCTATGAAGAGCAGCTTGAGTTGTAGGCATGTAAATGTACATGAACCACAATTTTGTTATTGATAAGATGATCAGACGAAGGGATCCTTTTACAATGTCTCAAAATGTTCAATATACATGTAGTTAAACCCCTTGCCTATGGAAACATGTTGGGATGTGTACAGAGTATATCCATCCTAGCGATTTCTGAATCTCAAAGGGAAAAGGTTAATTCATTTTAATTTCATATCTAGGCATTAAATTGAATGTTTTGAAACTACTGGATGGGGCAATTATATTTGGTACATGATCACATTCTTTTATATCACATTTTCAAATCAATTCAGTCAATTGTATTATTGCATCATTCATATAGAAGAGAGAGAAAGGAGGATAGCATCACTGAATGGAAAAGCTGGAAGCAATGTGAGGCTTATTATAGATGCTAAGTCAGAAATTACCAACTCAAAATGAAGTTTTCTTTTTATAAATCTGACTTCCTTCTCCCAGGCCCACCAGATGGAGACGGTCGATGAAGCCGGACCCAGTCTCAGTGGATCAACTGTTGGAACAAAGACTCATTAGTCAGTCTTGAAGATGCTAAGAAAAGGCCTGGACAGAGAGGGTGGAGAAAGATGGTTGCAAAGTCACTAGTAACGCCCCTTCAGTCAAACTACAAAAAGATTAGGTGAGTTGAGGTGAAGCTTTTTATAATTTTATTCTTTTACAAAGATTCTGCTAGAATTGTTAGCTAAGCCCCCCTATTCACTCTTGTGAGAACGATTTTGATATTGGAATAGACATTCAAATTACAATTTACCAATACAAGACATAAAGCAATGATTGCTACAAGTTTCACTTTCTTATTGATGAATCGAAAGAACAAATCTGCCAATAATACAAATATTCACTTTATTTCGACAAGGTAAATATGATTTGTCTGGACATGGTAATTGTCACAAATGACACGAAATTGGAAGTATCAATTTGCCAATAACGTTCAGATGTGCATGTACTTTGAAACATTAAATCTAACAAGATTTGTATGATTTGTTTTGATTTGGTAATAACTAGATAAATGGTCAGAGTGATGAACATATTGGGTAAAAATTGACAATTTGTGACATTTATGTTGCATTGGCTGGTGTGAATTATGGCTGCTATGTTGGACATCATTTAGCAAGTACACAACGTTATTACAACAATAAAGATTGACTATTTTGTAGAGCTATTATTTCTAATAGCAGGAAAGTTTGTATCATAGATTCCTGGGGAGGCTCCATATGGTGTATGAAAAGTGTTTGTAGTGTTTTGACTTTTCATATCATGTACTGAATCGAAACAACACATTTGCCAATAATGCAAGAATGTACTTTATTCCAGAAGATGGTTTGTCTTGATTTGGTGATAACTGTTGCCATAGTGATATGACAACTTTCTTGTCAAGGTGAACTGGAAAGCACTTTGCGTTGTAGTGCAAGAAAGTTCATAACACTATTCATTTTAGATGATGCAAAATACTGTTATTCTTTTTTTAACAAGATATGTACATACTGTATGATTTGTTTTGATTTGATAATAACTAGATAAATTGCCACAGTGAAATATAAAGCCATATTGAAAAAATGATTGACAATTTGGCATTCATTTTGCTTTAGATTACTTAAAGGGACTACAACGTCTAGATGGCCTAATTTTCACAATTCGCCTCTCTATACGTAATTTTTCCTGGAGAAAAAGAAATTGGCAGTCATTTCTCATGAAATCAATCAATTTTGGGGTAATTAGTAAATATCTAATTGTCCTGGGAACGCCCCTTTTAAATTGCAAAAATGTGACGTCATCTAAAGAACGGACTAATGAACTAAATTCTGTAGATGACGCGTCATGACGTAAGACAATGAATTGTCAATCACATGTCAATCACGCTGCCGATTCTGGACCCTAAATGTGGGTGGGGCGTAAATTGGCTGCTAAATGAGATTTGGCATCAGAAAACTAGTTTATTTTCATGGATTCTTTTTCGGCAGACCTATTTTACAAGTCATCAACTATGGAATAAGTGTCAAAGTACGTTGTATTCTTTAGGTCCTTTAACTTTTAGTTGCTATGTTGGATATCATTTTACAAACATACAGCATTATTAGAGAAATATAAATTGAATATCTTGAAAAGCCATTATATGAGAATGTTTTGAATCTGGATTCCTGCGGAGAGGTGTAATACATGTCAGGATAATATCAAACAGAATTTTCCATTTTGTTTACCATGGTGAAGTTTTAAAACAAAAGCACATTTAATCCTACAATATAACATGGGAATTAGGTGTGGGGGGGGGGGGGGGGGGTATTTCTTGGTCTTACTGATGTGCCCTTCCTATGCCCCCTGTATATTTAGACCTTGTAGTGTAATTTAGATGGCCTAAGTCTTTAAATATCAAAGTTAGACTATTTCTGGACAGATTTAGATGTGATTTGGAAGTGTGTCTGTCACCAAATTGTAACTGAACGATGAACCTTGAGGAATGATTTGAAATAAAGACAAACACACCTTGACAATAATATGGAGAGTGGTATTCTATTTACATATACGTATTTGATCATACCATCATAACACTTACAACATTGCAACAAAAAGGAAATGCCAGAAGGAGAGACAAGTCAGTATAATTTGCAATTTAGATTGCAGAGCTCTGCCAAACAAAACAGGCAGATTAAGCATCATGCATATCCATTTTTAAAGAAATGAATGCTTCCACTCTTTTTGTTTTTCTTGCCTTTTAATGTTTAACTCTCTAAATAACATGATTTGTATGCAGACCCATGGACAATTCCTATAGTATTGTGAGGGGTTTTCAGATTATTTGATTTTTCTGGCAACCAAATTTGTCTGAACTTGTTGGTGGAATGGACTACTAAAACTATAACATTTCATTTATAAGATGATTATTTTGGGGCAGTGGTTCCCTTTAACTCTTAGCTTGTTGGGGATAGAACACCTCTGTGGGAATGTTGTGTATTGTGTGGTGCAGATGTGTGACATTGGCATCTGAGGAGTTAACATTTATATTCACTGGGAGGCACTGCACTAGCTCATATTGTCCTGCATTCTTCTGCCTTTACTCAGACTATGAGGGCAGTCTAAATATTTGGTCTTGGTCTGGCGACCGTGAACATATTGGAGACAGAATGTATCTACAGTTTCTTTGAAATCTACACTAAGCTAATGTTCTGTATTATGTCATGAATGTCGTGATCACTATCATTGATGGTAGTATGGTGGAGGGAAGGGGGGGGGGGGGGTTAGGGGCTGCAGCCTCCAGTACAATCCAAATGTTGTACAACAGCTTAAAATTATTGATACATGTTTTTTGAAGTGACAGTTGTAAAATCTTCATGTGTTTCAACTGTTTAAGAACCTGTTTTCAATATATCCAAAATCAAAAAGTCCCTTATGTGTGTGTGTAGATCCCTCCCACACTTTAAAAAGGTCTAAATTTGAGTTAATGTGAAAGGTGTATGATCCTTGATCTGTTATTCCGAAGCTGCTCCACTTCTAAATACTCCAGACCATCTCTATTATTGGAATGTTCAAACTAGCTCGGCTGTCTGTCAAAGTTGGAAGCTTTTGTTTCTTTTGTTCAAGTCTTTAATTTAGTAAAGTTGTGAAAAATAGCAGTATTTTTTAAATTCTTGATATATTTCAATGTGGGCCCTGTTTGAGAAATTTTCTTCTGATTGTTGGGATCCTAATTAAGCATCTATAGCACCAGCTACCCAACATGGATCATTATAGCTGTTGCCATAGTAATAACTGGACAAAATACAAAAATTTGAATGAAACAGGGCCCTGTTAAGAATTAACCTAACAATATGTCAGTCTGGGTTCTATTACAATGCATTTCATCACAAAATGAAATCTTCTACAACAATATGATACATATATCTACTGTAATGTGTGTTTATATTCCAGAAAATCCCAACACAAAAGTTGATCTATTTCTAAATAATCCAGACCACCTCACAGTCTATTATTGGAACCTTTCTATAAACTGCCTTGCCCTGCTGTTTGTCACTTCACACTCACAAGTTCATCAAAGACTTTGAGAGTTTGGATAACTCCCAGTTCCAAACTTGTCAAACAATGGATTGTGGTTGAACTATTAAAAGGAGACATACATCATCTGGCTAAATCCCTCTTATAATATCAGGGACAGTTTTCTTTCTTGGATATCAAACAAATACATGAACTATGATTGCAACTGCTGCAAGGCTGGCAATTGTAAAAAAGTATATCCTCTAAACACACAGTTTCCACAAAGCTTTTATATACTTTTACATGTGATGACATAAATGGTACCCTGGGGTACCAAACGAATATCCGCCATTTTGTTTAATTAATTATTTATTTTTTAGGGCTGTACCGGGGTATAGCGTGCATGCAAGCGCGCGCTGCACTGCATGCACAACGCAATACGGTTGTGCTTTAAGTGGACACAAGATGGCGCTACACAACGCGGTACCCCGGGGTACAACGGTACCCCGGGGTACCGCGTGTGTCATCATGTATTTAACTGTTAATAATTGCATGTGATGTGGGTAGATATTAACAAATTGTTGACAACTTATATTTACATCAGTTATACAAATATGCTAGCACTGAGAAGTAAATCTGCTTGAATATTGTTTGCATTTTGACATTAAATGTGAAACATCCTTATTATGCAACAGAATGTAATGGTCTTTCACACATTGGAATAATACAAAAAGCAACAACATTTGAGGACAATTTCACTTCCTTGACCCTGAAACAAAACTCCACATTCGCTACATAAATTAAAAGGGATAAAGGGAGTGATGAACAGTTGAATCGTGGTTGTAAGGATGTACATTGTATTCCCTTATTAATAATAATTCATATCACAAATATCACTAATAACATATGTCCCTATACCTCAACCACTAAAAAAACAAACAAACAAACAAACACACAAAACTGTTAAGTCCCTGTACCTCAACCACTAAAAAAACAAACAAACAAACAAACACACAAAGCTGTTAAGTACCTGTCCCTTGGAAATGGATTATTCATTATTGTGTTCATTTCCCTTTTTCTGTATTACTCTGTCCGAAAATTACCCACTAAGCCTCTAAACCACGGTGACAACAACTTTTAATTGCTTTACAAATGTAATTAATTACTCATACTGGACTGTTGTAGTGAGATGGATTTGCTACCAGTTGTATAATGAATTAGCAGTAAACGTAATCCCTAGTTGTATTATGAGCAATCAGAGTATCCCATTCCAAAGCTGTCCAGATTAAAATACTACTCAGACATTAGCAGACTCCCTAAAATACACGTAGTCTCAATTTTCACAGTTGCTGATCGCTAGATAATGGTTTACAAATATTGTGTGTGGAATTTTCAGTCAAACATGCAGAAATCTTTTGTTTTAAATGTATAGAAGAAAATAAGCGCTCATTTTCTACACAGCTTAGGCATTGAATTATGCGCTTGCATCATTTAATTTAAAATACCCTCCTCTTGCTTCTTTGATTCATGTCCCTTAAGCAACTTGTTAGATGGATATTGCACAATATAAATATTCAAAATTATTATTATCATTTTAAAAAAACTTGCCATTATTCCTTGAATAATAAAGATATTACATGTTTTTTTTGTGTAAAGAATGTATCAACAGGGTTCCTTAGCAAATAATAAACTATTCCAGTGTTTTCATTTTTGTCAGTATGCAAATCCCTGACAATCCCTTTAAATGTGTAACCAGGAAAGTTATCAGACCAGTAGCCCAGCCAGAGTCATTCCAAACAGGGGGCAAATAGGGGGCAGGGTATCCCTTGAGGAATACAATCTGTGCCAAAAATAAAACAAAATTGTTTATTCCCATATATATTATATTTCATAATGTATTTTTCTCTGGCTGAAAGAAGTGAAACAAGTATTGAGCACATTGGCAATTAACCCCATTGTTTAGCTAGCTAGCCACAGGTTCAAACCTAAGTAGTCCATATCCAAGCATGACTGTTTCAAAGGGAATCTAATGTATAGGACAAAGGCAGTGGCATCATCAGGTTCTGACAAGTTGTGGGGAGGAGGGGGTTGGGGGGGGGGGGGGGGGGGTGCAGCAATAACTACCAAAATAGGTGTAATATAACTATTGTTTAAATATTGCTAATATTTACATTTTCCTCAGGCTGATGAGGTATGTATTAATGAGGCAAGAATTTACAAAGGGGGGTTTGACGGAATGCCATTTTATTTGTCTCCACATGGAGCCAGTCAGTTATGGAGGGGGGGGGGGGGGGGGGGGGGAGGAATTCACAGGGGGGTAGTCCCTTTTCGCAATGCCACAAGACAAAGGCAGTAGGAGTGCAAGCCAAGAATACCACCTTGATGTGACGGTAGCCACGCAAGTGGAAATGACATCAATTTCTGGATTGTCAAAACTCATCAAATCATCCGTTTGAGGGATTATTGAGAGAACTTTGGGATTGACCAACGTCTTATTAACTTCTCCCACCTCTGGCCGAGGAATGATTTATGGCTTTGTAACTTATTTGGGAATCCCAGGGGCAACGTGTATGGATAGGATTAAGAGATGAAAGTGAAAGGACCCCTAATAGGGAACTGCCTCCCCCCTGATTCTTCTTGACGTTGGAGTTATTTCAAAATTTAGGTGAGTTTTTTTTCCTCTCGAAATTTAGGTGAAGAAGTAGATTGGTGCCTAGGGGCCTTTTGTCACATAATTACACTTCACTGAACTGCTACAGTACATGTATTTAACCTATATAATCAACTTATACGGTCTACTTGTGGTAAAAGTTTGGAAACTGGGTCATGGATAGTACATTATTTTAATATCATTTTTTATACCACAGTTTTGTTGTGGCTTTAGACTAAAAATGTCTACAAAATAAAATCCAGGTAATTATAACACACTTTGGAATTTTAGAAACTCCTATCTAGGCCTCAATATAAAATGAGCTGACATTTAGTGGAATAAAGTAGAATCAATAAAGATGGTATGAAGTGTGAACATAGCAGTATTATCGGCAGTTAGATTAAATCCAGAACATTTACTTGGTGTTTAGTGTACAGCTTCAAATCAGTGATCAAAACAGTGTGTGAAGTTGAACACAAATATATATAGGCTTAGCATGAACTAAACCATGGCAGTGTTGTAACCCATAAGGATGTGAGTTAAGAGACCTATTAATGTTTGTTTTCTAAGTTTATTCTACACAATCGAACAGAACAGTGAACTGAAGCTGAATACACAAATTTGTTGGGAATTAAACCACACTGTGAACAGACCTGTGTTGTAATCCATAAGGATACATCTCATGAGAGTTCAACATCTTGTTCCATTTCATGTTTAGCGTACAGCTCCAATCTAGTGAACAAAATAATGTATGTGAAGCTGAACTAAACCACAGTGTGAACACACCTGTGTTGTAACCCATAAGGACACATCCCATGGGAGTTGTGAGGTCACCAAGGTTTGTTTTGGTCTGGATTCTGGACTGCCTGATTCACCTATATAGTCTACATGTGCAGACCCTATAATAAACAAAGGGCCCAAAGTGACTAGCTATTATAAGTAATCTCCCTGGATAAATAAACAAAAAATAAGAATGATTCATTCAATGCTACATACATGTAAATATATACATTTTCAAAATTATATTTTGGTGTTGGGTATCTTTATTGATTTAATATTGTTATTTTATTTTATTACAGCCTCTCAAAAAATATAAATAAAACTATAGATAAAACAAAGAAATAAAATAAAGCAACCAAACTTTAATTATACAGTCAAATTGACTTAGAGGCAACCTGTCAAGAGCAGCCAACCTGCAATAAGTGGTCACCAAAGTTATCTGAAAGGAAAAACAAAGTTATGGAACCTGTCTATAATATAGAAGTCACCTGTCGTACAGTGGCAACTTTTCTTGTTGCCTTCCATGGTCATAGTTTGGAAGATATCTATTCTTGATAGTCAAACAAGCAACCTCTATAGGCCAGGGTGCATAATTAACCTGTTCCCTTTGAGTTTCTGTAATCCCCATACTATGAACAAAACCCACCCGGTTCCCCGTAGTCAAGAGGTTAATTGATTACCGTATTACATTTAGGTGATTAACTAATTAGGTCACAACAACATAACAACATCCTGCATATGATATGCTCTGTCTAATGATGAACCATGCCTACATTATTGGGGATGTTAGTTTGTCTACTGATAGTTATATTATCCCGTTCAGGAAAAACAGATTTTTATAACAATTAACATACATTCTCCGTAGACCCTATCACAAGTATTTTTGGGACCAGTCCTGATTGGGTTCAACTAATTTTGGATAAAAAATAAAATAACAAAAACTCGGCTACAACAAATTTGAAAGCTTGATGGTTGACGATTTTTGCATACATGAGTTTGTTTACTGGTGTAATTTTGCTTGGCCAAATTTAAAATCATGTATAGTATGAACTTGTTAGAACTTGGAAAGTAAAATGTTGATGTGAAATGCCTCTTTGAAAGTCCTTCAATCTCTCAAGGTCACCAACAGCCCCTGAAGTTGTGAAAGTTTAGACACCTTGCTTATTTTTTTAGAATCAAATCCTTCCAACCCCACTGACCCCAAGTCCCTTGTTCCTCTGTGTGGCTGTTACTCTATCAAAAAGAGATTGAATCTTTGGTTGGGGGAAATTGCAGAGATTGAGTGCTCATGTTTGGGGAAAATTGGGCAATGCTGGAGGTGCTTTAGTCTAGAAGAATGTGGATAAAAGTGTATCACTCTTTCACAACAGGATTATGTGTTTTTGTTAACGCTTTCACCACCATTCCTTGACAAAACATGTATATATGTTATTCTATCTAAAAGGGTAATTGTATCCTAGGTAAATGTACAGTGAGATTGAATGCTCTAGGTGACATGAACATTGAGGAGATGGAATGTCAAATGTGCTAGAGAAAAGCATCGGAGCCTTTCACTATTTGTAAGCTTTTGGCTTCTAGTGGCTCTGCCACATGATTTATTTGTTCATGTGTTGAAATAAATTCAATTAAAAAAGGAAATAGGAACTTTAACCCTGTCAAAAGAGTATGTCTTGAACACCCTCAGTATCACTTCTTGACAAAACATATCGATGTTATTTTAAAAGGTACCTGGTCCAGAGAATTTGTAAAGATCGAGATGTTGGAGAAAGATATGGGACTCAATGTCAAATGTGCTGGAGTAGAGAAAAAAGGAAAGGGAATTGGACTACTCTGTCACCTAAATGCTGAGCTTAGTATGCTAGAGACTTGAAATGTCCTATATGTCCCCCTCCCCCTCCCCCCCTCCCCCCTCCCCCCTCCCCCTCCCCCTCCCCCTCCCCCTCCCTCCACCCTGCCACTGAAATAAATATTAGTTCAATTACAAGAACAGTACAAGCCTATCATGCCCATGTAAAAGTCCATCTAAAAATTACACATGATGTAGATGCTTGAAATTTGAATGTCTCTTTTGGGGGCCACACATTGTCTGAATAGATCTGTTCTATAAACATTTCTCTTTTATTTGTATGAAATGAAAAGAGAAAAAAACACTCTCCATTCATGTTACAGTAACTTATGCATTCTTAATATGCTGTATAATTACAATTCAACCATGTGAGAATTAATGTAACAAATATTTTATGAGGCATATTACGGTATTGTTGTTTTAAAGGGGACCGCCAGGCAAAGGACAACACATTATTATATGTTTTGGTACCGTTTTGTGATATCAAATAGATACCCAACATTTTGCAAAGGGTTGTGTAATTCATAAACAAAGCAATTAATTTCCACCACTTACGGAACCACGGCTATCTCGTGGTTCCACACGGGCCAGGCATTTGCGAGTGCGCCAATGCAATTCACGCGTACGTCAATAGAATCCCGGATGATTCGTTCGCTCTGCACAGAGCGCCGCTGGCTCTGCTCGCATAATAGTCTGCGCATTCAGACCGCATGACCGCATGGCTGAGAATGGTGATGCGTTTTCCAATTATATATTTTTTCTGAAAACATATTTTTGTGAACTTATTGAAGGAAAGGAATAGTAAAGATGTTACCTTTCTATAAAAAGATTATTATTTTTGGGTGGTGGTACCCTTTAAGTTAAGGAAGGATTTGATACAACTTAGATGGATTAAAAAACGACTACTTTGCTTTCTTTTTTATGAATTTCATGATAATGTTGATGTACTCACATATAGCCATTTCGCTAATAACTTTGTCCTTGTGAGTATTAATGTGGTCTGATTAACCTCATTATAGACTAATCAATGTAATGCGGGATCCGATTTGTTCATGGTCCGCAGAAGATTGGCCAGTGATTTATACCTCGCTTTTCACAGAGATGTCTGCTAATTGAACAAGTGACCTTTAAAGATAGTGTTGTTTTTTTGCAGGCATCTCCAATTTCAGTAAAACATTTCATCAACCACAAGGATACTACATTCATCAAGTGTGTGAAATGTTAAAGTCCACAGTGATACAGAATTCAAATGATGCAAGACAAACAAATAGCTTTGTACTAACTCTCAGGCTCATTTCCTTCCTATTCTAAAAATCAATATAGTTCCACTGAAAGATATTTTCAAGTCCCAACCTTCTCAGACTAGCTCTGAATGGAATTTAAAAACATTTATAAGATATTACTCTTGCAACTTTTTCATTTTGACTTGCAAAAGGTGAAGAGTACCTTTAAAGGGGCCCTGCAACCCAAATGCATGTTGACCTCTGTTCATCTGTATTAGTGTACACATTCAATATTTGTAAACGGTTTGACCCAATTATGTTTTGTATATTTTTAAACATTTTATCATTTATTTGTCTTCATGTTGCTAAGCCCCACCTCCTAAAAAACCCTCCAGAGCAAATTCTATTGTTGACCTGCAGTGACATCATTTGTCAATCACTGGTCAGCTACCATGAGATTAACAAAAGATGAAAGTACAAAAAGAACATCCACACAAAAGCATGCCCTGCATACCTCCATGCAATAGCTTAGACAGTGCTTTTCTTCTGACATAGCAACAGCTATTGTAATTGAAGTTGTGTGAGTTGGTATTCTATTCAACCGTGTGGTGGTATTGTGATTAGGCTAATCACAATAGCATGGTAGCTGACCAGTGATTGACAAATGATGTCACTGCAGGTCAACAATAGAATTTGCTCTGGAGGGTTTTTTAGGAGGTGGGGCTTAGCAACATGAAGACAAATAAATGATAAAATGTTTAAAAATATACAAAACATATTTGGGTCAAACCGTTTACAAATATTTAATGTGTACACTAATACAGATGAACAGAGGTCAACATGCATTTGGGTTGCAGGGCCCCTTTAAGTGTTGTATCTAATGAAAGGTCATCATCAATTGTCTTCTGAATGTATATCCTTCAACAGCCACTACATCTCGAGGGATATCAGGGGTAGAAGTAGAATGGTCTATCTAGGCCAGGGATACATTCAGCATTTGTGTGTGTGTCCTTCATAGAAGGACAATGTCAACAGGTATCTCAATGCAAATAAAATACAGATAATGATGATGATGATGATGGTGATGAAGGTGCTGATGATGACGATGATGATGATGATGATGATGATGATGATGATGAAGATGAAGATGAAGATGAAGATGAAGATGAAGATGATGATGATGATGATGATGATGATGATGATGA